>JAVJIF010025841.1:0-119515 GCA_038442645.1 Agave tequilana | reverse complement strand
GAGGTCAAGCTCCTCAATATGAGATACACTCGACATGAATCTATATATAGAAAAGATGTTAAGCTTCCCTGCATATAAGACATACATATCAAACATTATGATACCAATTGAAAAATATATTAATTTGTGATAAAGGTATACATCGAAACATTATGATACCAATGAAAATAAATAAAAACATTTTTAAGATACCAATTTAAAGTAAATAAAATTTTTAAGATACTAAAAGATACCATTGAAAATATCTGATACTAATTTAAAATGTCTTATAAATCTTGATTTCAATAGAAAATGAAATATTGTATGTTTTGATACCAAATAAAAGTAACAACCAATTGAAAGTTAAAACCAAATTATTTTAGCTAAATATAACTCATATCAATACAGATACCAATGTAAAATAAAATATGATACCAATGTAAAATAAATATGATACCAATATTGAAAATGTTAGCATAAACCAAAACAAAGTATTTTTCATCATAAATAATGGGAGTAAGATATCAATTGAAAATAAAATCGAGTGAAAGATATCAATTGAAAGATACAACATGAATTTTCTCCCCCTTTATGAAATACCAATAAAAACAATGCATAAGCTTGTATAAGATACATATTGAAAAATAATTTGTGCTTTAAGAAGTAAAGATATTGTAAGCACAATCAAATCATATATATATATATATATATATATATATATATATATATATATATATATATATATATATATATATATATATATGTATGAAAATGTAAATACCAATCGAAATTGATACTATTTGAAAGTTGAAGCATACATATATAGAAAAAACACAAATGAGTATACAAACATAAAAAATCAATTGAGATACCAATTGAAAATACAATGAGGATCAAATGTATAACTCATGCTACCTCCCTGTCATGCATATGTTTAAAAAGATTTTCAATTTAAGCATACAAGGCATGGTCGCCCATCCACCGCCATTTGGTTGGTGGGGTTTTCAAAGAAAATAGGATTTGAAAATAGTTTAACATGTTTGAAAACTATATCAATTGAAGAATAATGACTAGTTTAAAGATAACATTCAAAAACTAGTACGGAATTCTTCAAGTAAGGAATAAAACATGAATCTATTTCATGAAAAACATATAGGTCACATGACGATTGACACTCAAGATCTATAAAGCATATATAAAGCTCATGAAAATAAAATCATGAGTAAATAAGAATAATGTAAGTGTAAGAATCATGTAATCAACGAAATCATGAGAATAGGCAATTTAGCGCAATATGACATTTCTTTATAAACATGAAAAACATGAAAATTTAATTTTCACCAAAATAATTCAAACTTCAGGCATATGTATGTATGTCAAAACTAGAAGTATACATATATATCCAAACACAATTGAGTCCATAAAGAATTTTGCATGAAATGCAAATGACTCAAAGGTATACATGTATATCCAATAGTTTTAGATAAAATTAACATATACATGAAGTTAAATATATTTTTATTTAAAAAAATATGTCCAAAAATAGGGAATACAAGTTGAAATGCAAGAGTCAATAAATTAGGCTATACTAGCACATCTAATGGGTACACATGAGCAATTAGACACAAACATACAAGAATCAAATGTGACTCATTAGTTGTACAAGTATATATACAGGTTTTAATGAAAACTACATCCAAACATGTAATCAAAACTATGAAGTGCAAGATCATAAACAAAACTGATACTATCATTATGTATATGCACATGTCTTAGAGTTATGATGTACACAATAGTTAAACTATAGTGAGAACACAAATATGGATCCATATGAACATGGGTGTATCTCAATTACTATACATGTATATCAAAGTCTAATTATCATGAAAAAATTAAACATGCTAAAAATCAACAACATGAAAGCATGTACACTAAATAAGGAGTTAGAGATAGTTACTAAAACTGTTAGGGCACATCTCTAGATCTCCAAACCATGGTGGTCCTCCCACCAAACTCCTCTTAAAAGTGATGCATCCAAAAGTGTCATCATATAGCTCGAAAGGTATTCATCTCAAGGCACCAACACATCTCACGTCATGTGAGAGCCCACACCTACATCAAATAAAATAGGAGTGAATTTTGGTACCGATACTCTATGGGTCCATGGATGGGTTAGCACCTTTCCTGACCCAAACAAACTTGTTTACAAAATTTGAATCATTTAATCCATCATAACAAAATTTTGCAAGGTGGCCCTTACGTCCACAATGTGTACAATTGTACACATGAGCATACATGGAATCATGTGTGTAAGCATGATGAGCATGTGTATGTCGTGTATGGTGTACATGCATATGAGGAGCATGTTTCTTGCGAAACATGGATTCCAGCCGTGTGTGGTTCATGACACATGGTTCAAGCCCAAACAATCAACACTCTTGTTTAACATACATATATCATTTTCAATAATAGTAGAAGAGGTGGAGCATGCAATAGGTATACTAGATGAAGTATGGCAAACATGAGTATCTAAATCATTTTTTAAAGATTTATTTTTATAAGTAATCAAATTCAATTCTTTTGAAATAGAAATAGTTTTATTTTTCAAAGATTCATTCTCTTTTAAAACAAAATCAAGTTTTGAAGATAGAACTTCATTTTTCTTCAAAACATCATCCACAATCATTTTTACTTTTTAACATTTTGTTTTCATTTAAGACAAGATCAAGTTGGGATTTCAATGAGTCCCTTTCATTAGAAATTTTAACTTTTTCTTGCAAAGCCACGTCAAGTTTGGAAAACAAATCCTTATTCTCTTCTTTTAGTTTAAAGCTTTTCTTTTTCAGAGTTGGTATTTTTCTAATAAGTTTTCACAAACAATAGATAGTTCTTCATTTAAAGCATCGGCATCAACATAGTCATTACTAGAAGAACTAGCACAATCATCTAGTTGAGTTTCTGAATTTACATCAAGGGAGTCATCCCTTGGACCATGTAGCAAGGTTGGTCACTCATCTCCACTAGATTTCTCTTCCACAATGTTTGGCGTTTGAAGTTTTAGAGAGGTCAAGGTGTTCCACATGTAAAGGCGAATCACAATGAGAAACCATAAATAAATATTATTTGCTTAATGTTTGTCTAAGTGCCTCTAGGGCTTGTGCATTGGCCCCTATATGCTTGCTATTATCAAGATAAGATTTCTTGATAGCGGCAAGGTAAACATGCATTCCTAGGGTCTAGAGATACACTCATCTTAAGCTTCTACATATCGATGTTAGAAACATCACACATGGGAGGGGCAAGGTAATCCATGGTGTGTGTAAACAAATAAGTGTGCAGATACAAAGCTAGATTAGCTAACCAAGTTCTCACTCCTAAGTGGTTAAACCTAATATCAGGAGCGTAGGCTCTGATATCAATTGAAAGTACACCTAGAGAGGGGAATAGGTGTAAGGCTAATCTAATGATAAATAATACAGAATTTAAAAACAAATCAACACACTTAGTGTAACCAAAGAGTGTAGCCGAATTCCCAGTGAAGGGCTCTGAACTAACTCCTCTAAATTCCTCTAAATAAGAGTTGAGGTGCTATTTGAAGCTCTCTTGTTGAACACAAATAGGGGCACACACAAGCAATACCAAGCATATAAGTTGATATGAGAAATATGAAACAATGCAAGGTAAATAAGATAGAGAGAGTTTAGAGATAGTGGATCAATCGCAAACACCGAGATATGTTTCGAGGTTCGAGCCACTACTATACATCCCCGCCTTCATACAGAAAGATTTTCACCATATCCCCCACACATGACTTTCCACACAGGGAACCTCCACTGAGGATTTGGGTAATACAACCTTGGAGTACTCAACTCCTCTCTCAACCAACAACAACCTCTACACTAGAGGCAAGGCACAACAACAATCACCTCTACACTTAGAGGGATGGGCACTTAGCCAAACAACAATCACCTCACACTAGAGGGATAAGGCTCAAAGCCAACACTCCAACACAATCATCCTACACTTAGAAAGATACCAACACAATCTCCACACTCACCTCTACATAAGAGGGAACTCAAATAAAAGAAGGTTTACAACTCTTGGTGGTCTCACTAAACCACAAACTAATTTTCCTCACAAAATAAGATCCTATAAATAAGATAGATATGATAGCTCAAGTGTGAGAATACAAGGTGTTTGGAAATCAAAACACAAAGGAAAATACTTTGGAAAACAACTAGAATAAGATAAAAATGAAGATCTAAATCAATATCCTAAATACTCTATTTTTCTTTGACTTTTCCAATACTTGAAAATAAATAAAGATAAAATCTTTAAGCCCAAGATCTCTTTTAAGAACTTGTTGTTAAACACTTGTAAAGGTTAAAAAAATTGCTTTCTAAAACTTGTGTAAAACAATTCAAGAGAAAGCATATTATAGCCTTCAAAAATTCGGCCCGTTGGTAGTCTGGAAAGGGCAGAAATGCCCTTCCGGTCGACCGCCTGATCGATCAGTCAACGGTCATTTCTATGACCGTTGTGCCTCCGGTCGACTGGCCAAAGCCAACGGTCGACCGCGCGGTCGACCGGCCCCCACCCGAGAGTGGGGTGCTTTCAGTTGGTCGACCGCGCGGTCGACCGGCCGAAATTAGTTGGCCAAGTGCACGTCCAAGTGCACATCGGTCGACCGACCATTGGTCCGGTCGACCGCCAGCAGAGTCTGGCAGGGATTTGGGTATTGAAAACTTAGTCAATTTAATACCAATTAAATCACATAAATTTCACAAAAATAAGTTCTTACAAGATCTTTGAAATATAAATATGTGACTAAAATTTAACACATATTACAAACTATTTGAACTATTTTTGTGATATTGAAATTTGGCCTTTAAATAAAAACCGCATTTTTTAAAAACCAAACTTTGAAATGGAAAACCGTTTTCTCCAAAACTTGTCTAGAAAAAAAAACATGATATTGAAACAACTTTGAAGCATATTGATATGAATAAAATCTAATATACATGAAAGATATTATATCTATGTTTTTGACATGAAATCTAAAATCGGTTAAATCGAAAACCAAACCAACAAACTTTAAAACTTGTGTATTTATGTGAACTTGAGCATATCAACACTATCTATCTTTACACATGATCTAAACATACTAAACTAAATACAAATCGAGGTCTTCTTGTAGAACTCCTTCTCTAAGTCGACTCGATCCAAACGCGATCCAACGAGCTTGACTCAACTGAGTACTAGATGCGATCTTGACGCTCGAGCTCTTGAATCAACATGTGAAAGCTCCAAAACTCCTTTGTTGAAGCTAATCACCTACTAATATCTTAATCAAATATCTGAAACTGAATATCACAAGATTATTAGTAAACTATAACTACATGAGTTAATCATCATCAAAACTAGAGTGATGGGCTTCTGGGCCAACAAAAGCACTTGCCTAAACCAGAACGCAATACCGAGTTAAAATTTGAAAAGTCCTCGAACACGTGCGAGCATGCTACCAATCCATATATTAATATATATATATATATATATATATATTATATATATATATATATTATATTAGAGAGAGAATGAGAGAGGAGAGAGGAGGAGAATTAGTTAGAGAGAGAAGGAGGCTAAGAGAGAGAGAAAGAGTTGCAGGGGAGAGAGGGGGTGTGTTGGATAAGGTGGGATAATTAGGAAATGAGGGGAAGGGTAAAAGTGGAAAGAAAGAAAAAGGAAAGGAATAAAAGAAAGAAGGAAGGAAGGAAGGAAGGAGAGGGGAGTGGGGTGGTGGCCGGCGGCCTGGGGGACGGCGACGCCGTCGGAGGTGGGGGGCGGCGCGGCCTGGGCCCGGGGGAGGAGTAGTGGTAGGGTGTTAGAGTTTTGGGTGGTGGTGTTGTTATTGTTGAAGGTGATGGTGGTTGGTGGGTGGTGTGGTGGTGGTTGAAGATGGTGGTGTTGGAGGATAAGGAGGAGGAGATGGTGATGTGGTGGTGGAAGTGGAGGAATTGGGGGTTTTGATGGTGAATTTTGAAGAAGAAGGGAACGTGGAGTGATAGGTTTATGGAGAAATTGGAGGAGTGGTATTTCAAGAGGAGGGAAGTGGGGAGAGAATGGGGGAATTTGGGGAGGGGGAGGTGGCGGCGCCGTCCAGGGGGCGACGGCGCTGGAGGTGGCCGGCGGTCAAGGAGGGGAGAGAAGGTGGATTGGTGGGAGAGATGAAGAAGGAGATGGAGAAAAGGAGAGAAAATGGGAAGAAAGAAAGAAAGAAGGAAAAATAAAAGAAAGAGGGGGAGCATGGGAGGAGGTGTGGGGGGCGGGAGAGGGGCTACTGGTGCAGCTGCTACTGTTGCTTCTGTGGTTGCAGGGCATGGGGGCATGGGGAGCATAGGGAGCCGGCATGGGAGAGAAGAAAAAGAAAAGAAGAAAAAGAAAGAAAAGAAAAGAAGGGAAAAGGAAAATAAAGAAAAGGAAAAATAAATAAAATAGTAAATAAATATATTATTAAATAATTAAATTAATAGGAACCTGGAAGTATTAAGAAGAGTAGAGAAGGAAAAAGCAAGAAAAGAAAAGAAAGAAAAATAATATTATTACTTAAATAGGGTAAAATTTGATTGTTTTAGAAACGCTCCAAAAAATTCTCAAAAATAGAATTATTATTTCAAGTGTCTGATGAAATTGAATTTAATAAATTCAATCTGGTTTTCAAATTAAAAATCCTGGAATCTTCCGGTGATACAGATCGACACCAAAATCGGTCAAATTTTAATAAATTCAGAAAAATCTCAAAAAATGTATTTAGATAGAAAATGAGAATCTAAGAAGTAATGTGAAAGCTGTTTCTAAAATTCAATTCCATTTAAAACTAAAAATCTGGAAATCGGTCAGCGATGCCAATCGACACCGCTTTTGAAGATTTTGTAGAATAATTCTGAAAAATTTCAGAAAATCACGAAAAATCTAAAATATTGGAAAATAGTGTTTGAAAGTAAAATCAGTCAAATCAGACGACCAAAAAGGTCAAATCAGGCAGTAGGTTGGTGTCGGGTTCCTAGTCCAGGTCATAGCTGACTCTAGGTCTGAAAATCCAGATCCGATATAAAATAACATGAGCAATTACAACCAAAAAATAATTACTAGGAGAAAATTGAAATAATATGGTCGAAAAAATTGAGACACGCATTTGGGTACATATCCCGAGAACGGGATGCTACAAGATGGCATACTATCATTGCCAAGACCATTGATAGTAATCAACTAGGCTTCCTGGAAGGCATACATACAGTTGATGGAATTATGACAATACAAGAAGCCTGACACTTGATTAAAGGTATGCGCCACTGGAAAAATCAAACTTTCCTCTTGAAATTAGATATGAAAAAAGCTTATGACGCAATTTACTGGGATTTCATGAAAAAGGTGTTAATTAAGATGGGTTGCTGTGGCAAATGGATATCCTGGATGATGCACTGCATCTCAATAGTTTCTTATTACATACTATTGAATAGTAAAGCAGTCTCTTCTCACTTTCAAATGGATCAAGGCAGGGTGACCCACTGTCCCACTTCCCCTTTATCTCATGTGCCAACACCTTATCAAGGCTTCTTTTATAATGAAAATTCAAGCAAGAATCAAGGCTTTGATCTAAAAGGAATGCCCTTAAAACATTTCTCATATCTTTTTCGCAGATGATCTTATTATTTCTGGTAAAAATAATGAAAGGAAAATTACTGCTATAGAGAAAGTCTTGAAATCTACTGTGCAGCTATTGGTCAGAAAGTGAACTTCCAAAGTCTTTTGTGTATGCTAACATTGAGCATCTACCACGTAACTCAGTATTATTACACTGAAATAGCTGTTTAATTGCAATTAAAGGAGAATGACATTTTAGTACTTGGGAGTTGCAATCACTAATGACATCCCTAGAAAAAGAGATTTTGACAAAAATCTACTCAAGATGTCCAAATGCTTGGTGGATTGGAAATCCAAAGTGATATCCTTCGTAGGGAGATTAACACTAATCAGGTCTGTGCTAACAACACTGCCATCTATTCTTTTCTGTTCTTTGCACATTCCTCTGGTGGTGTTGAATGTGTTGGGAAATATGAAGAATTATATGTGAATCTTTGAGTTGAATTACGGCGAGATCCGTTGATAGAATCAATTGGATAAGGGTTGGAGTGTGTGTTCTCCTTCTATTGGGATGAACGTGGTATATTCACATGTTCAATTCCGACTTCGAATGAATGAGATATTCAAGTCTAAAATTTGCCTAATTCAAAAGCCAAAAGGGGACTAAAGGTAGCTAAAAATATTTAATCTCACATTGGTTATGGGATGGAGGTTTGAAGTGTTTAAATAGAGTGGGAACAAAGGGTGTGCCCTTTAGGTAATTGGAGTTTTCGCGCGCGATTAGGGGGAAACCATGCCCGCGCGTGCACCGCCGTCGGCGGCTGACTGGAGCCAGAGCCGGGCTGGGCTCGGTTCCCTACCCGGTCCGATTCTTTTTGAACCGATCTCACGGGTATATGGTATAGTGGATCGCACCCACTTCGCTATCTGAATTCGAACTGAAACAGCACAATGGTTGAGCGCTATAAATAGCACTCCTTTTCTCTCATTTCAACAAACACAGCAAAAACACACAACAGACAGAAACAGAAAATTTCTTCTGCAACTCAGATTCAGAAGAGGAATTTTGTGACTCGGATTCCGAAGTGACTTCTAATAGGAAGTGAAAATTCTGCAACTCGGGTTCCAAAGTGACTTCCAACAGATTCTGAAATTCGTTTTGAAAGAAGGCTCAGAAAATTTAACAGATTCTTTAATAGAATTGTTGTCTGATTCTGTAACTTCCAAAGAGGAATATTTTTCTATCTCCCTCCTTTCTCTACAGTGGGTGTTCCTCCGGCCGGCCGGCCGGAGCCAGAGCCGGATTCGGGTTCGGGTTCCTTACACGGTCCAGTTCTTTTTGACTCACAGGTATGGGGTACAGCGGATCTCACCCACTTCGCTATCCGGATCCGAACCGAAATAGCGCAACAGCTGAGCGCTATAAATAGTGTTCATTTTTCTCTCATTTCAACGCACAACAAAAACACAACACACAGGCAGAAACAGAAAATTTCTTCTGCAACTCAGATTCAGAAGAGAAATTCTGTGACTCGGATTTCGAAGTGACTTCCAACATGAAGTGGAAATTCTACAACTTGGGTTTTGCAGTGACTTCTAACAGATTCTGAAATTCATTCTAAAAGAAGGCTCAGAAAATTCAACAGATTCTTTAATAGAATTGTTGTCTGATTCTGTGACTTCCAAAGAAGAATATTCTTCTATCTCTCTCCTTTCTCTACAGTGGGTGTTCCTCTAAAGTAAAGATAAATATTCTTCCTGAAATTTGTCTTGGTCCTGCTGCTTTGATAATCCTGTGAAGGTACTGGTTAACTACGGTTGATAATACGGTGATTTGGTAGTGCTATCCAAATATCATGAAGGAGTGTTGTATCTTGGGAGATCAGCGTCCAGTAACCCATTGGCACCGTAGCGGGGGACGTAATTGTCTTAAGGAGGTTCGCTATAAGCGTACTCACTCCAAGTACTGTATAAGTGAATTAATTTTCTTTATACAGGAGTTATACTGATATTCAGTATATTGAGACTGACTTATGCCAGTCTAATTGGTGTTTAACCAAGGAAGGTAATTGAAAGGTGATTCTGTAACTAAGGAACGTTCTATTGAACGGAAAACCTCCCACCTGATATTCACTGACCTGGCCAATTAGATCAGTGATATTGATTAGTTGTCAGATTGATCCTAGAAACTAACAATCTTAAGACAATTAGTATTGAAGTTACTTACTTCTGCTTTGCTTGAAATTGCAGAAAATGTCTGAGACTAATCAAGACAGCTCAAGTAAGGCACCAAACATGTAGATCCAA
The DNA here is from genome assembly GCA_038442645.1 of Agave tequilana. Lineage (NCBI taxonomy): Eukaryota > Viridiplantae > Streptophyta > Magnoliopsida > Asparagales > Asparagaceae > Agave > Agave tequilana. The sequence continues at coordinate 109,588 of JAVJIF010025841.1, read as the reverse complement.
ACTTTGATGCCTACTTCCTAACCCGAAGCCGGAGAAGCCAGGAAATTTGATGGCATAGAATTCAAGAAGTGGCAATAGAAGATGCTCTTATACTTGACCACTCTGCATCTGACTAAATTCCTACAAGAGAATCCACTAAAACCCGGAATTGATCAGGACTCAGTCCTTGCAGTCGATGCATGGACTCAAAGTGACTTCCTTTGCCGAAACTATATTTTGAATGGACTGGATGACTCTCTTTACAATGTCTACAGTCCTATTACAATGGCAAAGAAGTTATGGGCCAATCTTGATAAAATAATACAAGACTGAGGATGCTGGTACCAAGAAGTTCATCATAGGACGATTTCTACAGTATAAAATGGTGGACAACAAGACTGTGATCAGTCAGGTGCAAGAGTTCCAGCTTATCTTGTCGAGATAGAGGCTGAAGGTATGAATCTACCTAAAACTTTTCAGGTTGGTACTATCGTAGAGAAACGCCCACCTGCATGGAGAGATTTCAAGAACTACCTGAAGTACAAGCGCAAGGAGCTGAAGTTGAAAGATCTCATTATGAAGCTTGGAATTGAGTAGGACAACCGAAAGTCTGAGAAAAGGAGCAGTAAGAACTCCTATGAAGCCAAGGCCAATGTGATCGAAGACTCAAAGGGGAAAGCGTCTACTTCCAAAGGCTTAAAGCGGAAGAAGACTGCCCAAGGGTACAAAGGCAAGTCCAAGAAGGCAAGAACATGTGCTTCAAGGGAACTTGCTACATCTGTAACAAAGAGGGGCATAAGGCGAATGAACGTCGCAGCCGTCTCAAAAAGAACAAGAAGAACCATCTACAGGCAAGCCTGACCGACCATGCGTTGCCAAGCCTTTCAACTGTGATGTCAGAAGTGAATCTGACGACCAACAATAAGGATTGGTGGGTAGACACTGGGGATACTCGGCATATCTGCTCTGAGAAATTATTATTCTATGAATATCATAAACTAAAGTAAGATGAGCAACTCTTTATGGGAAACTCAGAGGGAAAAGAAAAGGTCATCCTGAAATGGACATCTGGGAAAGAGCTTACTCTGAACAATGTGCTACATGTTCTAGATACCCGCAAGAATCTGATCTCTGGATCAATACTTAGTAAGAAAGAATTTAGAATAGTTTTTGAATCAGATAAATTGTACTTACTAAGGGTGGGATGTATGTGGGAAACGGTTATCTTGTTGATGGACTTTTTAAAGCCAATGTTACAGTGGTGGATAAAAAGCCTGTGTATTTGTACCCTAAGCTTATAAATAAAGAAAAGTCTTTTGTTTATTTGCTTGAGTCTCCTATTATATGGCATACTAGATTAGGGCATGTAAATTACAAGTTTTAAAAAGCTTTTCTAATTTAGGATATATTCCTAAACTCAACTTGAAAGAAATTCGCAAGTGTGAGATTTGTGTTGAGGCCAAGTTCGCAAAAAAATCATTTCACTCAATTAATCAAAATACAGAACCTTTAGGGTTAATTCATAGCGATCTGTGTGACTTGAAGTTTATGCCAACTAGAGGCGAAAAAAAAATTTTATTACTTTTATTGATGACTGTACAAAATACTGTTATGTGTATCTTCTAAACAGTAAGGATGAGGTGATAAATATGTTTATAACATATAAAGCCGAAGTTGAGAATCAACTCAACAAGAATATCAAAATTCTAAAATTCGATCGAGGCGGAGAATATGAATCAAATGATATTAGTGAGTTATGTGCTAAATATGGTATAATCCATCAAACTACAGCACCATATACTCCTCAGCAAAATAAAATTGCTGAACGGAAGAACAGAACTTTGAAGGAGATGATCAATTTCATGCTCGTAAGTCTTGAAGCTCCGCAGAACTTGTAGGGGAGAAGCTCTATTAACTACAAATTATATTCTAAACAGAGAACCCCACAAGAAATTTGGTCTTATACCATTTGAGTTATGACATGGAAGGGCACCTTCCTACCATTACCTCAAAATGTGGGGGTGCCTTGCAAAGGTACTAGCTGTTGGCCCAAGGTTACAATCAACCCATGTTTAGTGTATTTTGATGATTACAAAACATATTAGTTATGTGTACTAATATAAATTGTTGTTTAAGTGTGTTTCAGGTTTATATATTAAAGAGATGAATTCTCCCTAAAGGAAGGTACATTGGACTCAAGACAAGTCAAATTGGGCTCAAAGTGCAATATTGAAGATCAAGTGAAGATTGCCCATGTTGAAGTCTTGAAGACCTAGAAGTTTGTAAGTGTAGTTTTGTTAAAGATAGAATATGTGAAATTTGGCTCTAGGATTTGCACACACACTTGTTTTGTATGTTTCCTTTGTTTTTGAAAATGTTTATTTCTAAGTTTATGCCTTAGTTTATACATACATGGACTCAAAGCTTTATATCTTCAAAAACTTGTTTAAAACATGATATAAACTATTTTCTGCATAACACTTAGCTTCAGATTTTTTTTAAAGAATTTTACAAAATTTTCTATCTCAAAAATCTGCCCAAAAAATATCTATTTCAGGCAGACCGGTCGACCGGCAGTCGACCGGCTGCTGTGTCCAGACATGCACAGGCTGTGCATGTCTGTCGGTCGACCGACCTACATACCGGTCGACCGGAAAAGAGATGTTTTGCTCTCTGTATCTTTTCGGTCGACTGGGTCGGTCGACCGATAGAAGGAAACTGTGTTTCCTTTGTTGGATCGGTCGACTGGCAGTCGACCGAAGCTCCAACGGCTCTTTTGCCAGCAGGGACCGGTCGACCGGCAGTCGACCGGTAGGCCTGCATCAGCCATAACGGCTCTTTCTTCTTTTGAAATTTCTGAAAATCTGTTTTTGGTTTTCTCTTTAACAGAGTTTTTAGGAGTTGTTGGGACTCTTTTTCTGATCAATTAGCTGGAAAAATCAGAGTTTTAACCTATTCTCTCCCTATAAATAGTGGGGAATAGGCCTTAGTTATTTACCAAGAAAAATACAAGTTTTCATAGTTTTCAAGAGAAAGAGAAAAATAGTTTAAAGCTTTCATTTCCATTCTTTCAAAATTGGTTTTTCAGTTGTTGTTTGATCTCTAATATCACTCTACAACTGAAGCTTTTCTCACCACACTTCATAGAGCCAAAATTTCATATTCTTTCTATAGGTGAAGTTGTAAAAGAGTGAGAGTGTTTGTAAAAGAGTGTTGTGGTCTAGTTAAAGATCACTATTTGTAATTCTTGTTCTTGTGGAGACAAGCTCCTCGGTGGAGTTTCTTTGTAAGGTGAAGCTACGGGCTTGAGGTCTTTGGAGGCCTAACTTGTACGGGATCCTAAGGGGATAGTGGAAACCCTTCACGGAGGTGAAGGCGGGGGACTAGAGCAACGGGCTCGAACCTCGAAACAAATCATCTTGTTTGCGATTGCCTTGGCGTTCTTCTTGCTTACTTTCTTGCTTTATATCATTTCCAATTTATTGCTTGAGAACTAACCTTTATTTGTGCAATCCTTATTTGTTTACTTTACTTGTTATTTTACTTGTGGAATCTTGTGTTGATATACTTGTTGTGTTACATTGTGAGCTTTTCATTTTCATCATCATACTTGGCATTGATCAATCACACCTCAATACAACACGGTTGCATTGCGCACCTCTAACCCATTTAAGGGGAATTGGGAGGAAGGAGTTTAGAACCTCGCAAGGGGTATTCGGCTCTTAGTCGTGTTTTTGAGAGATTGTTGCATCACTCATTTCATAAGTTTAAAAAGATCATTAGATTAGCAATTACACCTATTCACCCCCCCTCTAGGTGTATTTCAATTGGTATCAGAGCTTGGACTCTAGGATTTGGCTTAACAACCTTAGAGAGATCCTCATATTGCTAATCATTTCATTCATTTCCACATAGTAAACATGGCCGATGGTATTAAGACACCCCCTAAGTTTGATGGACTTAACTTTCCCATATGGAAGGTTAAGATGACTGTTTTCTTGCAATCTCTAGGTAGCCGAGTTGCAAAGGCCGTGACTAAACAATTTAGTGCCCCCGATGGTGATGAATCTACTTGGTCCGAAATTGAGACCAAGGAGTTGATGCCAATGCTAGGGCTCATTATGCACTCCTACAAGCCCTCAATGATGATGACATAGCTAGAGTCATCCATTGCAAATCCGCCTATGAGATTTGGACCCATTTGCTAGTAACACATGAGGGGACATCACAAGTGAAGAGGGCCAAGATAGACCTTCTTCGGTCCCAATATGAAAATTTTAGCATGCAAGAACATGAAACCATAGATGATATGGTTACTAAATTTACTAAGATTACTAATGGGCTTTCTTCTCTAGGTGAAGAGATCAACAACGACCAAAGGGTGAGAAAGATCATCCGGGCTCTTCCTCCATCATGGGAAGTGAAAGCTACAACATTGAAGGAACTCAATGATAAAGATGAGATTGAGCTCATCGGACTCATTGGGAATTTAAAAACCCATGAGATGGAGAGGAAGGCAAGGGAGGACATGGCACCCTCCAAAAAGAAGACCATTGCCTTCAAAAGTCATGCTACCTACTCCGACGAAGATGACGAAGAAGAGGAAGACGAGGAGCTCTCACTTCTAGTCAAAAATGTCGGAGGATGTACAACAAGGCAAAGTTCCAAGGAAGGAGGAGATGGCAAGGAGGCAAGGAAGAAAGGAAGATCATTTGCTTTAATTGCCAAAAGCCGGGACACATTGTAGCGGAGTGTCCGGACCAAGTGAAGCATCTTCATCCAAGAAGCCATACAAGAAGAAGGCTATGAAAGCAACATGGGATGACGAAAGTGAATCTGAGGAGGAGATCGACACCGCCAATATGTGCTTCATGGCAAATGAGAGCACAAGCAAGGTAACCCCTCAACTCTTCTTGATGATAATTTATCCATGGATGAGCTAGGAGAAGCATTTATAGAACTTTCTCAAAATTATGACTTCATGAAGAAAAAGTACTTGAAAATGAAAAGGATAATGAATTTTTGAATATTCAAGTGTTAAATCTTTCTAAAGAAAATAATGACTTGCATTCTTCTTTAGTTTCCACTAAAAATGATTTTGAAAAATATAAGATTGCTTGTAAAGGAAAGACCCCATTTGTAGATTCTAATGAGATTGCCATGCTTAAGGAAAGATTAGACTCATTAGATGTTGTTTTGAAAAAATATAGTGAGTTTGATAAGAAGAAGATGGAGAATATGTTCCTAAGAAACAAGCTCCTAAGAAAAATATTCATCATGCTCATGCTCATGCTCATGTACATGCTACACAACCTATGCATCATGGTAAACCCCCAAAGCATGCTCACACTTCACATACACACCCGCATTCATGTATAGAAAAGTGTACTCATGTTCACATTGTGGACGGAAAGGACACTTAGCTAATTTGTTATGATAGACTAAGTGCATCACATCATAATGTTTGGGTTCGTAACACTAACTTTCAAGGACCCAAGAAAGTTGGGTACCAAAGTCAACTATTGTTTAAATGATGTAGGTACTTTCCAAAGCTCAAAGACGTAGATGTTTATGGTATCTTGATAGCGGCCTCAAGGCACATGACTGGGACATCAACAACTTTGCAACCCTATCAAGATATCATGAAGGTGGCACCGTCACCTTCGAGATGACGCCAAGGGTAAAATCATCGGTATTGGTAATGTAAAACTTGGCACCTCTCCTTAATTGAAAATGTGGTTTTAGTTGATGGCCTCAAGTATAATCTCTTGAGTGTTAGTCAACTTTGTGATAAAGGTTTTGATGTAGTTTTTGACAATGTTGCTTGTAAAGTAATTGATAGAATCCAATGTTTGTGTATTTCCGGTTTTCGTGAAAGTAATGTATATATGATAGATATGCTAAATATGTCTTGTAATATAACAGTTTTAAAAGCCCTCGATGACGACTCTTGGTTATGGATAGGAGATTAGGCCACGTTTCATTTGACCATATTTCTAGGCTTAACTCTAAGGAAAATGGTGAAGGGTATTCCTTCATTGAACTTTGAAAAGGACCGAGTTGTGACGCATGTCAATTTGGGAAACAAACTAAGTCTCATTCAAATCAATAAGGATATCATGTCATCCGTCCATTGGAGCTAATCCACATGGATTTATTTGGCCCTACACAAACCAAAAGTTTAAGTGGGAGTAGATTTGCTTATGTTTAGTAGATGATTTTTCGCGTTTTACTTGGGTTTATTTTCTTGAATATAAAAGTCAAACCTTTTCATATTTTCAAGCCTTAAGAAAAGAGTTGAAAAGAAAAATGACTCCTCAATAATTAAAATAAGAAGTGATAGAGGAGGTGAGTTCATAACCTTCCCTTACCACTTTTTGTGAGGAACATGGAATAAAACATGAACTTTCTTGTCCTAGAACTCCACAACAAAATGGAGTAGTTGAGCGAAAAAATCGTACTTTACAAGAGATGGCTAGGACAATGTTAAATGAATATGGTCTACCACAATTATTGTGGGCCGAGGCCGTTCATACTTCATGTTACATTGCAAATCGTGTTTTCCTATGTAAAAATACTACTAAGACTTCTTATGAGATGTATTTCTAGAAAACCTAATGTTCTTATTTCAAAGTATTTGGTTGCAAATGTTTTGTTTTAAATACAAATATTAATTTGGGAAAATTTGATGCTAAAGCATATGAGGCTATTTTTGTAGGTTACTCAAATACTAGAAGGCTTATAGAGTCTTCAATAGGTCAAACTTTGACTATTGAGGAATCTATTCATGTTAAATTTGAGGAATCTAACAAGTTTAAGAATTGTGTAGAAATGATGCTTTAGATGAAGGTTTGGAGAAAGTGACCTTGGAGGATGCTTCTACCATGGGAGACAAGCCAAAGGATGGTGATGGAAGTGAAGCCAAAGTGGAAGAGGCTCAAGGAAATGAACATCAAGCAAAGAAGAGGAGCCCTCTCAACCACTACCAAAGGATTGGAGATTCAATCCTCATCATCCCAAGGACCTCGTCATAGGTGAAGTATCAAAAGGGGTAACACTCGCTCTAAGATTCAAGATTTTTGTGATAATTTTGCTTTTATTTCACACATAGAACCTAAAAATGTCCTCGAGGCCGAGGCCGATTCATATTGGTTGCTTGCAATGCAAGAGGAGCTCAATCAATTTGAGCGCAACCAAGTTTGGCACCTTGTTCCTAGGCCCAAGATAGACAACTATTGGCACTAAATGGATCTTTAAGAACAATTGGATGAATCGGGTAATGTAGTTAGAAACAAGGCTAGGTTAGTTGCCCAAGGTACACTCAAATCGAGGGAATCGATTTTGAAGAAACCTTTGCACCGTAGCACGGCTCGAAGCCATACGGATGACCTTAGCATATGCCTCATTTAAAGATTTTAAGTTATTTCAAATGGATGTAAGAGTGCTTTTCTTAATGGTTATATTGATGAGGAGGTGTATGTTGAACAACCCCCGGGTTTGTTGATCCTACACACCCTAATTATGTTTATAAATTAGATAAAGCACTATATGGTTTGAAACAAGCCCCTAGGCTTGGTATGAAAGATTGTCTTCATTTTTGCTTTCAAATGATTTTAAGAAGGAAAAGTTGATAAAACATTATTTACCAAACATATAGATCAAGATATCCTCATAGTTCAAATTATGTTGATGACATATTTTTGGATCTACTAATGTTTCACTTTGCAGAATTTTGAGTCATGCATGAAAAAGGAATTTGAGATGTCTATGATGGGGGAGCTCAACTTCTTCCTTGGACTTCAAATCAAGCAAACGTAGTGATGGGACATTCATCAACCAAGCCAAGTACACCAAAGAACTCATCAAGAGGTTCGGGCTTGAAGGATCCAAAGTAGCAAAGACTCCCATGGCAACCACTACGAAACTTGACAAGGACGAACAAGGTAAGGAAGTAGACATCAAATTATTTCGTAGCATGATTGGTAGTTACTCTATCTTACGGCTAGTAGGCCGGATATAATGTTTTCCGTATGTTTATGTGCACGTTTTCAATCAGGTCCTAAGGAATCACACTTAATAGCGGTAAAACGCATAATTAGGATCTTAAGGGCACAATTGATTTAGGTTGTGGTATCCGAAAACTAACCAATTTACCATGACTAGTTATTCGGATGCCGACTATGCCGGTTGTAGGGTAGATAGGAAGAGCACAAGTGGCACTTGCCAATTCTTGGGTAATTGTCTTGTGTCTGGTCTTCCAAGAAGCAAAATAGTGTAGCCCTTTCAACCGCCGAGGCGGAGTATGAGCAGCCGGAGCTTGTTGTGCACAAGTACTCTGGATGAAACATACTCTTCTCGATTTTGATTTACATTTTGATCATGTTAAGATTTATTGTGATAATACTAGTGCTATTCACATGACCAAAAATGCTAATCAACATAGTAAAACCAAACATATAGACATTAGATATCATTTTCTTAGAGATCACTTTGAAAAAGGTGACATAGATATTGATTTGTTTCCACAGATTTTCAACTTGCAGATATTTTCACAAACCTTTAGATTATGCAAGATTTTCATTTATTTGTGGTGAATTGAATGTATGTAAGATTGATACTTAAAATATCTTAGTTTATTTTGTTTTGGTTTCTAATATGTTGTTTTGTTTTGTCTTAAATTTTTTTTAACCCTTTTTGATGTATGACAAAAAGGGGGAGAAATATAAATATATATAAGTTTGGGAGAAAATATATGGAGAAATATAAATATATGGTTTGATATAAGTTGGGAGAAAATATATGGAGAAATATAAATATATGGTTTGTTTTAAATTTTGTTATTCCTTATGATAGTTTATTTTTTGGTGATGATATTTTTCAATGCTTTATAGTGTTCATATTCATGTTAAATACATAGCATTGTTTAAGGGGGAGCTTTCCAAGCTCTTTCCTCTTTTATTTGTTAATAACTCATATGTTTTGTCATCATCAAAAAGGGGGAGATTGTTGGCCCAAGGTTACAATCAACCCATGTTTAGTGTATTTTGATGATTACAAAACATATTAGTTATGTGTACTAATATAAATTGTTGTTTAAGTGTGTTTCAGGTTTATATATTAAGAGATGAATTCTTCCCTAAAGGAAGGTACATTGGACTCAAGACAAGTCAAATTGGCTCAAAGTGCAATATTGAAGATCAAGTGAAGATTGCCCATGTTGAAGTCTTGAAGACCTAGAAGTTTGTAAGTGTAGTTTTGTTAAAGATAGAATATGTGAAATTTGGCTCTAGGATTTGCACACACACTTGTTTTGTATGTTTCCTTTGTTTTTGAAAATGTTTATTTCTAAGTTTATGCCTTAGTTTATACATACATGGACTCAAAGCTTTATATCTTCAAAAACTTGTTTAAAACATGATATAAACTATTTTCTGCATAACACTTAGCTTCAGATTTTTTAAAGAATTTTTACAAAATTTTCTATCTCAAAAATCTGCCCAAAAAAATCTCTATTTTCGGCAGACGGTCGACCGGCAGTCGACCGGCTGCTGTGTCCAGACATGCACAGGCTGTGCATGTCTGTCGGTCGACCGACCTACATACCGGTCGACCCGGAAAAAGAGATGTTTTGCTCTCTGTATCTTTTCGGTCGACTGGGTCGGTCGACCGATAGAAGGAAACTGTGTTCCTTTGTTGGATCGGTCGACTGGCAGTCGACCGAAGCTCCAACGGCTCTTTTGCCAGCAGGGACCGGTCGACCGGCAGTCGACGGTAGGCCTGGCATCAGCCATAACGGCTCTTTCTTCTTTTGGAATTTCTGAAAACTGTTTTTGGTTTTCTCTTTAACAGAGTTTTTAGGAGTTGTTGGGACTCTTTTTTGATCAAATTAGCTGGAAAAATCAGAGTTTTAACCTATTCTCTCCCTATAAATAGTGGGGAATAGGCCTTAGTTATTTACCAAGAAAAATACAAGTTTCATAGTTTTCAAGAGAAAGAGAAAAATAGTTTAAAGCTTTCATTTCCATTCTTTCAAAAATTGGTTTTCAGTTGTTGTTTGATCTCTAATATCACTCTACAACTGAAGCTTTTCTCACCACACTTCATAGAGCCAAAAATTTCATATTCTTTCTATAGGTGAAGTTGTAAAAGAGTGAGAGTGTTTGTAAAAGAGTGTTGTGGTCTAGTTAAAGATCACTATTTGTAATTCTTGTTCTTGTGGAGACAAGCTCCGGGGAGTTTCTTTGTAGGTGAAGCTACGGGCTTGAGGTCTTTGGAGGCCTAACTGTACGGGATCCTAAGGGGATAGTGGAAACCCTTCACGGAGGTGAAGGCGGGGACTAGAGCAACGGGCTCGAACCTCGAAACAAATCATCTTGTTTGCGATTGCCTTGGCGTTCTTCTTGCTTACTTCTTGCTTTATATCATTTCCAATTTATTGCTTGAGAACTAACCTTTATTTGTGCAATCCTTATTTGTTTACTTTACTTGTTATTTTACTTGTGGAATCTTGGTTGATATACTTGTTGTGTTACATTGTGAGCTTTTCATTTTCATCATCATACTTGGCATTGATCAATCACACCTCAATACAACACGGTTGCATTGCGCACCTCTAACCCATTTAAGGGGAATTGGGAGGAAGGAGTTCAGAACCTCGCAAGGGGTATTCGGCTCTTAGTCGTGTTTTTGAGAGATTGTTGCATCACTCATTTCATAAGTTTAAAAAGATCATTAGATTAGCAATTACACCTATTCACCCCCCCTCTAGGTGTATTTCACTAGCACCATTACCTAAAAAGACTAGTTAAGAGTAGGAACTATGGACTGCATATTCATAGGCTATGCCTTAAATAGTAGTGCCTATAGATTTCTGATCATAAATTAAAAATACCAGATATTCATGTAAATATGATTATCGAATCTAGAGATGTTGTGTTCTTTGAAGACATTTTTCCATACAAACGGGAAACAGATAGGACTTCTGGGGAAAAGAACACATGAGATGGCGTTCAGGGACGAAAACCCCGAGGAACCGATTGTAATGCAGAAATTGAACTAAGAAGAAGTCAGAGATCTCGAATCTTAAAATCTTTTGGTTCAGATTTCATAGCATACGCTACTGAAAGCGAGCTTCAAATATTTAAAGAGGTATGTCTACCCCAGAAACACAAATGTAGAAAGAAGTTATAACTAGCGAAATAGAATTCATACTAAGCAATCATACTTAGGAATTAACAAACTTGCCTCCTGGTAGTAAACCAATTGGGTGTAAGTGGATTTTTAAAAAAAATTAAAACCCTATGGATCTATCGATAAGTACAAGGTTAGATTAGTAGCCAAGGGCTATCGACAAAAAGAAGGACTTGACTACTTCGATACTTATTCACCAGTAACAAGAATAACCTCCATTCGGATGTTGATTGCAATTGCAGTATTGCATAACTTAGATATCCGTCAAATGGATGTCAAGACTGCATTCTCAAATGGTGAATTAAATGAAAAAATATAATAAGAGCAACCTGAAGGATTTATAGTCAAGGGCCAAGAACACAAAGTGTGAAATTGATAAAATCCTTATACAGTCTAAAACAGGCTCCAAAATAATGGCATGAGAAATTCGATAATGTCATGATCAAAGATGGATTCACTATCAATGAATGTGATAAGTGTGTTTACACTAAAACAGTTGAAAATGCATATATCATTGTTTGTCTTTATGTAGACGACATGTGATACTTGAGACTAATATTGAAATTATTAAGTCCACTAAAAAAATATTATCCAACAGTTTTGACATGAAAGATCTGAGGGTTGCTGATGTAACTTTAGGAATTAAAATCACAAGAACACCAGATGGAATCAGTCTATCTCAATCTCACTACGTGGATAAGATAATAGAAAGATTCAAGCATCATGGGATAAAGGAGAATATAAATCCTTTTCTCTCACACATCCACCATCAGAAGAATACAGGAACTAGAGTATGCTAGTTGGAGTATTCTCAGATTATCAGAAGTCTAATGTATTTAATAAATTGCACTAGACTCGATATTGCTTACGCTGTAAGCAAGTTAAGCAGATGCACTAGTAACCTAGTGATGTTCATTGGGACTGCTCTACTACGAGTATTAGATTACATATCTCATACCATAGAATATGCCTTGAGATATGGACAGTATCCACCTGTACTTGAAGGATACAGTGACGTTAATTGGATTGCAGATTCTGAAGAATAAAAATCAACTAGCGGATACGTATTTACTCTAGGAGGAGCAACAGTATCTTGAAAATCTTCTAAACAAACATGTATTGCCCGTTCCACTATGGAATCGGAATTCATAGCCTTAGTAATGTAAAACACCTAGAGGGGGGATGAATAGGTGATGATGCTAATCTATAAATTAAATGCGCTAAATGCGGAAGCTTAAACAAATTTTGCAACACACTTAGTACAACACACAAGTGTAGCCGAATTCCCCGTGAAGGGCTCTGGACTAACTCCTCTTGATTCCCCTAGATATAGGTTGAGGTGCTATATGAAGCTCTTGTGGTTAAGTATAAGTGAGGCACACACAAGCAATCCAAGCATATAATGAATAAGCAATATGAATCAATGTAAGGATAACACAGGCAATATGATATGAATAATGAATGAATGATGCTTTGCACAATTAAAAAGAGAGAGAGAGTTGAGAGACAATGGATCAAACGCAAAGACAAGATATGTTTCGAGGTTCGAGCCTAGCTCTACATCCCCGCCTTCACCACCGTGAAGGATTTTCAATCCACTATCTCCCACCGAGGGAACCTCCACCGAGGAGGATTTGTTACAACAATAGGAGTACCGAACTCCTCTCTCAAACACCGCCTCACAACCGAGAGGTAGGCCCGTAGCCAAACAACAACCAACAAACACCTCTACCGAAGAGGGTATACAACCAAACTCCACCTCTCACTAGAGGGAGCAAACCACAAGCCTCAACCTCTACCAAAGAGGGAGCAAACCAATCACCCGATCAACCTCTACCAAAGAGGGATACAACAAAGCAAGGGTGTTTACAACAAGTGGTTCTTTCAACCACAAACAATCTCTCTTTTCCACAAACAAAGATCCTAAATAGATTAGGATAGAAGATATAGCTCAAGTGTGAAAAACTAGGTGTTTGGAAAATAAAAACTCAAAGAAAAATACTTGGGAAAACTCTTGTAAAAGATAGAAAATGAAAATCAAGACAAATCTCCCAAAATACTCTTTTCTTTGATTTTTCCAAAAACCTAAAACAAATAAAAATAGATCTTTTTGGCACTTAAACTCTTTTGAAAACTTGTTTAAAACACTTGAATATCAGAGAAATTTTGGCTCTTAAAATCTTGGTTAAAACCATGAAGAGATGGGGTATTTATAGCCCAAACAAAAAACTAGCCGTTAGGCTGATCTGGCAGCCTGACAGGCCTAGCGGTCGGCCGGCCGGCCGACCGCCAACGGTCAGAAATGTGACCGTTGGGGCAACCCGGTCGACCGCACGGCCGACCGCCCAGATACAGAGAGCAGACTCTCTGATCCGGTCGGCCGCTCGGCCGACCGTCCCTGTGTCTGCCAAACGTGCACAAGCCTGTGTACGTCGGTCGACCGCAAGAGTCGACCGGTCTTTGGTGCGGTCGACCCGTGCGGTCGACTGACCTGGCCTGTCAGCCACAGTCCTGGGTCAGAAACTGGGGTTAAAATTATTTTAGAAAATCTTTTAAGTCTTTGTAAAATTACCCAAAAATAGTTTTATCATTTTGCATTGATATATAAATATGTGATAAAAATTTTAGCTCAAATATCAAGCATATGAAACCATTTTTGTGTTTTAACATTTTTACCAAAAACTAAAATGTATTTTATCAAACTTGTATTTTTCAACACATGAATAGGAAAGCCAAAATAAGTTGTATAAGAAGTTTAAGCATGCATGTATAACTAGAATACATCTATTATACATATAAACCATGTAAACTTGTTTTGATCAACTATTCATGAAAACACATATCGGTTAAACTAAAAACCGAAAAATCATAAAACGTGTGTGTTGTGCACTTGAGCATATCAACTATTCTAAGCTTTACACATGGATCTAAAACACACTAAACTCTATGATACCTAAGTCTTTTTGATGATCTTCCATCTTCAAGTCAACTCAGTCCAAACTCCGTGATCCAACGAGTAAGGCTATGTATGATCTTGATGCTCGGGCTCGGGAATCACCAAGTGAAGGCTTCCAAACTCCTCTTTTTGAAGCAATCACCAACTAATATCTTGTTACATGATCTGAAACTAAAATCACAAGATTATTAGTAAAACATAACTACATGAGTTAATCATCATCAAAACTAGAGAGGAAGGCCTCCGGGCCAACAAGTAAGTCCGGAGAAGAAGCAGAATGGCTTCGACAATTTTTAAAAGATATACCATTATAGCAAAAGCCAGTGCCCGCTATATGCATACACTGCGATAATCAAGCAGCTATATCTAGAGTACAAAATTTTATATACAACGGTAAGTCTATACATATTCGTCGTAGATATAATACCGTTAAACTGTTGCTCTCAAATGGAATTATCTTTATTGACTTTATCTCGTCAAAAAATAATTTAGCAGATCCACTTATCAAAGGTTTAAGTGGAGAACGTATAAATTGCGCATCGAGGGGAATGGGTCTAAAAGTCTAACCTTACCGAGTCAGCTTAAAGGAATCTCACTTAGCGACTGGAGATCCCACGGACCAAGTTCAAGAGGAAAAACTAGTTATGATTGACTCAACAAGTAAACACTTAGGAGCTTGACTCCAATCCACTCCTAAGGTGCACACAAGTGCTTTCTACAAGTGGATTAAGGATAAGCCTAACGCTTTTAATGATGCCTATATCTTGTTATTAAACAAGTGGAGTAGAGTAGACTACTCTTAATAGGACGATCACCTATGTGAGTACAGAATTGGGTCGGCTCTTTGGGAATTTCTATGGAGGCTGTTATTCCCTAAAGATACTCTCTGAAACTAAGAATGTTTAGGGTCAAAATGGACACAACCGAGAACCAAAGTTGACTTGGAAAGTTACTGTGTGAAGCTTGTTGACTCGGCTTATACTAACGATTAACAGTTCAAGACCTAATTCACGGATTAGCCTGTAAGTCCGATAAGATTTGTTATGGAAGGTTCAACACCTATTTCACCTATCCTGATGTAGTTTCTTTTCTAAAGTACCTTTCACTATAGAATCAATCTCTTTGTGTGTCAATTCCTTGAATCTCCATTCATTGTGGGGATTGTGGGAAATATGAAGAATTAAATGTGAACCTTTGAGTTGAATTACGGCAAAATCCGTTGATAGAATCAATTGGATAATGGTTGGAGTGTGTTCTCCTTCCATTGGGGATGAACGTGGTATATTCACATGTTCAATTCTGACTTCGAATGAATGAGATATTCAAGTCTAAAATTTGCCTAATTTAAAAGTCAAAAGTGGACTAAAGGTAACTAAAAGCATTTGTCCCACATTGGCCATGGTATGAAAGTTTGAAGTGTTTAAAAAGAGAAAAATGGGAACAAAAGGTGTGCCCTTTGGGCACTTGGAGTTTTCGCGCCCGATTAGGGGGAAACCATGCGCACACGCGCGCGCGCCGCCACCGGCGGTAGCACTGGAGCTGGGCTCAGGCTCGGGTACCCTACCCGATCCGGTTCTTTTTGAGCCGGTCTCATGGGTATGGGGTACAGCGGATCGCACCCGCTTCGCTATCTGAATCCGAACTGAAACAGCGCAACGGCTGACAAGAAACCGCCATGAATGCTTGGGCGATTTCTGTCTGAAACGAACCATTGCAACGGTTCAAACCGAACCGTTGCCAACAGTTCGGACAGATTTGCCCCTCCCGGAGCGCTATTTATAAATAGCGCTCCTTTTCTCTCATTTCAACACATAGCAAAAACATAACACAGACAGAAACAGAAAATTTCTTCTGCAACTCAGATTCAGAAGAGAAATTCTGTGACTCCGAAATGACTTCCTACAGGAAGTGAAAATTTTGTAACTCGGATTCCGAAGTGGCTTCCAAAAGATTCTGAAAATTTGTTCTGAAAGAAGACTCAGAAAATTCAACAGATTATTTAATAGAATTATTATCTGATTCTGTGACTTCCAAAGAAGAATATTCTTCTATCTCCCTCCTTTCTCTACAGTGGGTGTTCCTCCAAAGTAAAGATAAATATTCTCCCTGAAATTTGTCTTGGTCCTGCTGCTTTGATAGTCCTATGAAGGTACTGGTTAACTACGGTTCGACCGTACGGTGATTTGGTAGTGCTATCCAAATATCGTGAAGGAGTGTTGTATCTTGGGAGACCAGCGTCCAGTAACCCGTTAGCACCGTAGCGGGGGACGTAATTGTCTTAAGGAGATTCGCTATAAGCGTACTCACTCCAAGTACTGTATAAGTGAATTAATTTTCTTTATACAGGGGTTATACTGATATTCAGTATATTGAGACTGACTTATACCAGTCTAATTGGTGTTTAAACCAAGGAAGGTAATTGAAAGGTGGTTCTATAATTAAGAAAACATTCGATTAAACGGAAAACCTCCTACCTGATATTCACCGACCTGGCCAATTAGATCGGTGATATTGATTAGTTGTCAAATTGATTCTAGAAACTTAGAAACTAACAGAATGAAATAGATAAACTATGCAGAACCTTTCTTTGAGGAGGAAAAAAGAAGATTCACCAGCTAGATTGGGACAAAGTTTGCAGGCCGGTTGCAGAAGGGGGGTTTGGCGTTCGATCATGCAAAAGATCACTACAAAACTATGTCAGCAAAACAAACTTTCAAGTTATTATCGCGAGATAACAATAATAAAGATTGCCTCTGGAGTCGTTTGGTGGAGACAAAATACAAAGATAGAGATGGTACTTGGAGGACTGCAAGATGTCCTGATTCTTGGAAAGCAGTGATCTCCAATATACACTGGATAGAAGCAAATACTTCATGGATTTTGGGGGTAGGGAACAGTATTCTATCCTGGCAGCATAGTTGGGTTGCAACAACACCACTATGCTCTTAGAGCATCCCCAACGGTGGAACTGTACCACTTTGGAGGAATAGAGTAAAGCTATTTTGTACTATTTTTTTTATACTATATTATATTACTATTCTACGAATTGTGAGTCTTACTCTCATTAATTGCTAGTGTGACCCAAAATTCATAGAGTAGTAATATAATGTGGTATTAAAAACGTAGTACAATAGCATTACTCCTAGATAAATCTAGCTTCATCAATAAAAAAAACACTCACAGTGGGCCGAAATTTGAAGCTACATTCATGTAGCCCCAACCGAGATTAAGATAAAGACTTTAAATTTGTAGACTATTCATCTAGCCCCAAGTGGGCCCCACCTTCTTGAGTTTAGGTGAATCCAATGGTTGATATGGAGTTAGGTGAATCCAAATGCTCATATTAAGTTAGGTGAAATATTGTCTCACTTCTACCCACAATTTATCTAGCCCCCTACTGTGGGAATTATTCTTTTCAACCTTCAAAATTTTCAAAACGGAGTTACTATTGGAATTACATTTACTATTTATCAACCTCCACCGTTAGGGTTGCGCTTACCCGTGGTCTTTGAACAGGGTTCACCCCCTGTTGAAAGCCTCTCACTGCATCTAAGTTGGGGAGTGGTACAAGGAATTCGGTTCATGTGTGTGAGCCACACACACATACAATAAGAGAACCAATCTCGTGTTGACACGTGAATTGAAACTCTTATAATCTCTTATAATATGTGTGTGAGGCTCACACAACATATTATAAGAGGATCAATACACATGTCAACGCATGATTAGCTCTTTTATTGTATGTGTGTGGCTCACACACATGAACCGAATCGTGATACAAGGAGCTTATTAACAGCCTAGTACCCCATGATTGGATGGAAAAAATCCTGTTCATACCCATTACAAATCAACAAGATGAACCAATATGGAATCTGTCAGAGAAAAATAACTACCCCACCTCATTGGCACATGCAAATTTATGCAGAGACAAGGAAGTCCTATCAACAATTATTCCAGCTTCTGCCATCAGCACACCAAGAATTTGACAATTCATTTGGGAACTCCTCAACGACCTCCTTCCCCTATGAATCCATCTTTCAAACACCATGCCAGACTCTCTCACTCTAGAGTACAGCAGCGGACAAGAAGTAACAAATCATTCTCTTAGCTTCTAAAGAAAACTCGAGAGTGAGAGGGTTGAACAATGGTAGTTTTCGGGATTCATAACGATGCAATGCTTTATAAAGCACAGTCGGTTTATAAAGCACAGTCGACAAGGATAAAAGAACATAAATCTAAGATACTGAATAGTCTAAATCGCTACTATTATAATGAGAGAACTGAACTGATGAAAACAAACCTCCACCAACTAAGGAAATTTGTCACAAGGTTGTTAAAAGCATCTCAAGAACAACATTTGCATGATGCATCTCCCACCTGCTCCTTCCAATTCCTTCTTTTTCACCCTTCAAAATGAAAGCAACCCCCTTCCAAATACGAGTCAGTCTTGAACTTCTAAATCACAGCAAAGCAAGAAAACAAAAATAACATGGATCTATCCAATTAGGCTGGTCAACTGACATTTGAATTCCTGCAACCATCACAATAGTTTTTACAAAGAATCTTATAGATGAAAATAATATGAACGACACAAGAAACTCCACTCGAATGATCATCAATGATACAAGAAATTCCACGCTTTTCTTCTTCTATGTGTGGAATATCTATACAGCAGAACTTTCGTCGCAACAATGAATCGTTCAGAGAATGTATGGAAGCAGTTCTCATACTGTTGAGACAGCTTCAACTCAGTACCGAGATGATCACATGCAAGAAAATTACAAAGATCAGATGCCGATCGTACAAGAATATAATCTACAGTGCGGACGAACTTGACAACCTTTGTTGTGGCTTCATCACAAAATCGATAGCCTCATCCATCATCACAGCCGGAATTAGGAGGAAGCAGGCTGGGAAACCCTGCCTTCTTAGGGAGAGGGTGTGGTTGATGATAATGGTGTGAACTGTCATATAAAATACAGAGAATCAAACTAGAGTACAAATATAAAGACTTTGGCAGCTCCAATTAGTAGAGAGTTCATTCAAGGAAGAGCCGCCCTCAATTTCAGCAATTTTATTCTCTTTCAAGTAAAAAAAAAAAAAAAATTTGAGATCAAAGGAACCACAAAACCCTACAAAATACAGCATAACAGAACCATTATGTAAGACTAGAGACTATAAACTAATGCACGGTCCTTGGTCCCCCTGTGCTCCCTATATTTTACTCAATGCACCACATTGATGACAATCCTCATTACCCGTTTTATCGCTCCCAACATCATTATCAGATGAGGTTGTCTATGAAACATATATCTTTTAGGTCAGGAAGGCTCCAAGGTAGGATCCTCCAAAGTTTCCAACCTTGTCGACTGACATGTAAAACTCCAACTGTGTGCTAAGTTCCTAGATAAAGTCTGGAAAGACCCACTATTTTATCCTTAATGGTACTCTGCAATCCAGTAAGGCTCTAGCAACCCTTTGTGAACATTTCCCCAGAAAATGAAAAGGTCACAGATGACAAACGGGGAACTTGAAAGGTTTGTAAAACAGCCAAATTTGAGGCAATACATATATCTGAAAGTTATATCAAAGACATAAATAAATGAAGAAAGGTTTGAGGGGTTTTCCTTTACTTACCTTAATGGTGGCTAATCCAACAGTATCTGCACTCTTGAGTTGCTCGAGTTGCTTCTTTCCTCGTCGTATAAGATATTCAATGTAAAGGAAATTTTTCGGTCAACATTCATTGCATTCTGGCGGAACTCCGAAGAAATGACTGACTCAATTCTTTGACGTTCTTCAGGGGCCTTTAAACGAGCTGCTCGAAGAAAACCTCTGTAGAGGCCCAGGACCAGCTTTTGCATGCCAGAGAGCCTTTGACTGGGGGCCATCTCATCTTAAATTTAGAGATATTCCTCCTTGTAATAAGCACTATTCTTGTATTTCTTCAGCTTCTACAAAAGGAAGAAAAAGATGTCATTATGTCATAATGCACATTATTTACTCTGATGAGAGAATGAAGTTTGTGCTTATGGGAATACACATCTCTGTGGCATCTCCGTAAGGTGCATACATGGTTTAGAATAACAGACAATGGCCTAAAGATAGTATGCGCACACGGAAAGCTATTTTATCAAGTACAAGTTGTTATATTGTTAGAGGGAGAAATATAGTTGATCTTATGAGATAACACAATTTCTGCTATGTCCACAGTAAGAGTGAGAGAAGATGATCTGACAGCATGGAAGAAGGAGAGTCTACATGCATCTTTCATGTGCTAAAATTAAAAACAATACTGAAAAAAGAAAAACTGCTATATATCTTCATTAGTTTCAAAACAAAATTTCATTACATAATAAAATTATTTTCATATAGAAGGAGCATAATCATCTTGATGGGCCATCTCTGAGAAGGACTCAGGAAAATATGAGCGTGCAACCGGTTTGTTTCATAATTAGATCACTAAGTTTACCATATTTGATATTGATCAAGTTTCATAAACTTTGACACTTTCTTTTGTATCAGGTTCCAACTTACTTATCACTTCATGGTCATCTTGGCTCCAGTGGGATACATAACACTATTCGTTCAGTTAACAAAGGTTTAGCCACGCCAATTGCAACTCAAGAATATGTCACCAAAATTGCCACTTGAGAACATGTCAGTTTGCCTTTGCATTCTTTCTTCTTATTTTCCCCCGACATTGGCAAGCTCTTTATTCATTAGTATTAAGTAAATGTTTACCTGTTGGTTATTACAGGTGCAACCTATTGGAAATGACTTGTCACCTTATGGTCACTCAAGCTTCAATAGGATACCTCACAACAATTATTCAATGAACCGTGATTTACTCATGCCAATTGCAACTCAAGGATACGTCACCCAAATTGCCACTCAAGGACATGTCAGTTAAACGCCTTTTCATTTTTTTCTTCTTATTTTCTCCCAACATTGCAAGCTCCTTATTCATTAGTATTAAGTAACTGTTTACATGTTAGTTATTACAGGTTCAACCTG
Source organism: Agave tequilana (assembly GCA_038442645.1). Taxonomy (NCBI): domain Eukaryota; kingdom Viridiplantae; phylum Streptophyta; class Magnoliopsida; order Asparagales; family Asparagaceae; genus Agave; species Agave tequilana. The sequence continues at coordinate 88,446 of JAVJIF010025841.1, read as the reverse complement.
TTGGAAATGACTTATCACCTTATGGTCACTCTAGCTTCAACGGGATACTTCACAACAATTATTCAGTGAACTGTGATTTAGTCATGTCAATTGCTGACTCAAGAATACGTCACCCAAATTTTGACTTTTGTTTTTCATTTTTCTATTTACATTGTGATCTTTTTTAGTCATTACATTTTGCTTATTACATTTTGCCTATTAGAAATGAGTTGTCACTTTATAGTCACTTTGGCTACTTCAAACAGCAAAGTGGAATGCATCTCTTGTCAACTAGCATTGCATCCAAAGTTCTGTCGAAACATGAAGACACTGAGGATTTAGTATTTGTGAACTTTGTTTTTGTTACAATAATATCACATGAATTTGGTTAAATGTTTGATTTTTTAAATGTAGTGTTGGAGTTGTGGACTTTATGTGGTTGGGTTAATTGACCATGTTCTTAACTATGTTTGAAAGTTCTAACTTATGTTATTTGGCCAAGAGTTTGTAGTTGATGTCAAACTTTTAAGCTTGCGGCAAGTGATCTACTGCAACTAATCATACAGACATGTTTATCATGTTTCCCTAGTGAGAAAATGATGCTTTATTTTGGTCAAATGACTTTTTTCAGATTAGAAACTGTTTCCTCGTTTTTTATTTTAAAATTCATTAGTGCCTTCCAGATCAGAGTTTTTAGTTTTCTGATACAAAACTGATCACCGTAGTTAGAGTAGTTGATAGTGTCAGGAATTCTGACAGCAGGTATTACATGATAAATTGCTGGTAGTCTCACCTTGATTTGTTCAGTAGTACAAAGAGCTTTTTGCCAAAAAAAAAAAAAAAATAGATTCACGGGGGTAGCAGTTCAGTTGTTACACAAATCCAGCTCAAACCTATATATACCAAACAAGAAAAAAAAACATAAATAGAACATATATACCAAATTCCAAACATAAAAGTATCATACACTAACCAATAACCATGCTCAAAACAACAAAAACTCTCAAGTCAGAATAATGTTCTGAATCATATTAATATAGCTGATACAAAATAAAAATTCTAGAAGACCAAATAGAATTTTGACAATATCTCAAGCATGAGATTAAACTTCTGAGTTAAGAAGATGATGGCATCAAAGCCACTAGCCACAATTTTATTCGTTCACAAAACAAGTAATAGGATATTTTGTCCCTATGCCATTGGATGCCAAGATTGGTTTGCAAATAGATTTGCAAAGCTTGATAACACAACCAAGTTGGCAACATATGGCATCTTCAGCCCCACTCGAGCCCAAGTTGGAAAACATTGATAAGGAGAGGTATAGAAATGCCAAGGGATGGTGAAGATCCTAAGAACTTCATGTCCAAATCATGCCGAATTTTGTTTCTTATCCCTTTCCAATCCATTAAAGGCATGCTTAACGTTAATTTTTCTAAACTGATAGTTTGCTAGAGTTGAGCCTTGTTGCTCCAAAAAACCAAACTGAAATCTATTTGGTTAGTGTTCATAGCTTACTAAACTACAGTTTATCCACAAGTTGGTTTTAACTGTAGTTTAGAAATATCCAATTAGAATGAATTTTTCCTTAAAACTTCGAAATTTGTTTGCCTAGTGAAATTACACTTGAGGTTTGCAAACCTCTAACTACAGTTATCCTATGCATCTCAGAGCATATATATAAAGAACAAAGGTTTGTAGTGAAACAATTTAGTAGCAAATTACAGCCATTCAATATATACATAGCAATTGCAGAACTATCTGTACGCTCATCTATACGAGAACCTGACTTCAAATATCACCAACAATTATACTTACAAAGTCTTGTTGTAGGGCCTTCAGAAGCAAAGTTGGAACATACAAAGATCACTACAAATTGTCCATTTGACAAAATGGATACCAAAGTAATTCAAATAACAAAAAGAGCCAAAACCATTATTTTCTTCTTCTTCTTCCAATAATAGAGCCCGACAAGACGTGCTAGCATCTAAGTTGTCAAATAGAATGAGAACCATACACAAGGGTAGTTCAAAACACAATGGAGTTGTGGTGGAAAAGAGCAGGAAAGCTGGATTTGGACTAATTGCAGAAGCTTCATGTAAATAATAATAACAGCAGCAAAAGAGATACAGATACACATATCTACAGAAGGTTGGGAGATTGTTCAACAGCTCCCATATCAAATTGTCCCCTACTTCGACAACCAGTGAATCAAAATAATGAAAGTACAAACAGACGCAAAAACCGAGAGGATGATGGTATCCATTGATTTCTTTCTTCTGGTTGATGAGAGAATGTGATTCACCTGCCAAGATTATAACAAGGATATGTAACTTCAAGGCATGAAAGCAACAACTTTAGGATGGGAAAGAAGCATAGTTTTCTTACTGTAGGAAGACGACTGCTAACATTGATTAGCTTTGAGCCAACACCGCTGAATGTTGAGCGTTGCATAACAAGTGTCCCGAGAGTAAATTGGGCATGAGAAATTACACGGTCCATCTGTAGAGGAATTGTCAGTGAGAGACTATCATGAGCAAGTCTAATGAGAGCGACTCTTTCCTTCAAATGAGCAGTGTTTCTAAAAGTCAGCAGATATGTTTTACCCAGCACAAGATGGTGACAAACATTGTGTGTGTGTGTGTGTGTGTGAGAGAGAGAGAGAGAGAGAGAGAGAGAGAGATTATACATATTTATGCTTGACACTCACAGAGATCAATTTAGAGATTATATATTTATATTTGACCACTCACACAGAGGTCAATTGATCAAGGGTTGAAATCTTAGTATCGGCTGATATTGCAGTAGGTTTTCCTGGTACTAAAATTGGAAATTTCAGAAATATAGGCCATTTTGTCTCGGTCATTTCAACGATATCAGTAGTGTCTATTGTATCACCAATATCAATATCAGTCTTACATATTAGTATCGGGCAATGTTTCAAATCTTGCCATTTATATTTAACCACGGAGAGAAATCATGTACTGATGTACTGATATTTAAACACTCTCAAACTTGCATATATGAAACAAAATCACACTTTTTGCCAAATTACACGAGTTAGCTTCCAAGTTTCTACCAAAGGAGTAGGCGTACTTGGGTTTTTCTGATAGATGAAAGATGCTCATGTTCACATCTAAGGTTGCAAGTCAAGCGGGTCTGTACCCGACCCAGGTCACACCTACCCAATTTCTTTTAGCGACATTGACCACATATATCTTAAAGTAATGTCGAATTCAAACAAAAAAATGAAACCCAATTTAAAAGTCGGGCAGGATATGGTTATAGTAGTCAACTAACCCAACCTACCCGGTTTCATAACCCTAACCCTAAACTCCCGCCCACACAAACCCACCCACCCCCCAACCACCTGGTCATCTCCTCTGGCTCTTCTTTATCTTCTCCCCTCCATCTTTCCCTCTCAGCCTTCACCTTTGCATTTGCTCTGCCTCCACTCACCGCCTCCACCTTAACCTCCCTCTGTCTTTTATCTAACCCAGACTGAACCCACGTCAATTCATACTCAGGGTTACTCAGAAGGCAAACCCGAGTCAGGTCAGTTGAAGTATGGACTCAATATTTCTCAGTGAAAATATGGTCAACATGGACCAACCCAAACTCAAACTACCCGAGTTGTCCCCTACTCATGTAATTGCTTGACCTTTTGCTCCATTGAAAAATGATGCCATATTTTAGTATCAAATCATTGGTGCACTGTAAACCAAGTATATGTGTGTGTAGGTTCTTTTTATTTATTTTTGCGAGTTGGTTATCTTATAGAGATTTTATTACTGCCCCAATGAAGCACGGTAGAAGATGAGAATATTAATTACAACTCAAAGTCGTATTTTAAAGATAGCGTCAAGCACTGACAATTTGGGGAACTCTGAGCTGCATCAGCCTAACCATTTTGGATATACTGTTTGCTTGGCCAAGTTAAAATTAGTATCGAAAGGAGATTTTTTTTTTTTGTTGGGGGGGGGGGGGGGGGGGGGGGGGGGGTGGTACTTCCATATAAGAACAATTTCAATCTCCTGATCTAGCTTACAACAATATCCAGTATTAAGTGTTCTTTTAACTGTTCAAATATCCAAAAAAAAAGAGTTCAGAAGGAATTACTTTGGCCTACAAGTCACAATGCTTCAAGTTTTGTCAACTTTATGGGATATATATGCAATATGATTTACTAATGTTACAGAATCCACTGGCACATACCACAACACCGCATACACAACAACATATGTGATTTAGTTTTTTTTCCCTTGGGAATAATAGAGAATATCAGAATATTTAGCAAAAATATTGGAAACATAAGGGGCAATAAAGTTGAGAGAGAATGGGAGAAGAGCATCACTACAATGAGGAAAAAATAATGTCGAACAAAGGGAAAGAGGAAAGAAAAGAATCAGTGAGGAGCAAATGAAAGGACAACAACATAAGATATCAACTCATTATAAAATCCAAAAAAAAATTGAAGAAACATTCATTATGAAAATAGATGAGGATCCTATCCATTCAACTTTTTGCCAGAAAAGCCACCACTGCACTAGAGAAGTGAAATACACCTAGAGGGGGGGTGAATAGGTGTAATTGCTAATCTAATGCTCTTTTTAAATTTACTTAAGTGAGTGATGCAACGATCTCTCAAAACACGACTAAGAGCCGAATACCCCTTGCGAGGTTCTGAACTCCTTCCTCCCAATTCCCCTTAAATGGGTTAGAGGTGCGCAATGCAACCGTGTTGTATTGAGGTGTGATCGAACAATTCCAAGTATGAAATGCGATGATGAAATGCACACAAGTAATATAGCAAGAAATATTGAAAGCAAGTAAAATAAACAAATAAGGATATCACAAATAAAAGTTAGTTCACAAGCAATAGATTGGAAGTAATTTAAAGCAAGAAATTAAGCAAGAAGAACGCCAAGCCAATCGCAAACAAAGTGATTTGTTTCGAGGTTCGAGCCCGTAGCTCTAGTCCCCGCCTTCACCTCCGTGAAGGGTTTCCACTATCCCCTTAGGATCCCGTACAAGTTAGGCCTCCAAAGACCTCAAGCCCGTAGCTTCACCTTACAAAGAAATTCCCCTTAGGAACTTGTCTCCACAAGAACAAGGATTACAAATTGGTGATCTCAACTAGACCACAACACTCTTTCTCTTTTACAAACACTCTCACACTTTTACAACTTCTCCTATAGAAAGAATATGAAATTTTTGGCTCTATGAAGTGTTTGTGAGAAAAGCTTCAGTTGTAGAGTGATATTAAGAATCAAACAACAACTGAAAATCAAACTTAAAAGAATGGAAATGAAAGCTTTAAACTATTTTTCTCTTTCTCTTGAAAAACAATGAAAACTTGTATTTTTCTTGGTTTAAAAACTAAGGCCTATTTCCCACTATTTATAGGGAGAGAATAGGTTAAAAACTCTGATTTTTCCAGCTAATATCACCTGCAAAAGCACCCCAACAACCCTCTAAAAAGTCTGTTAAAACAGAAAATAAAACAGATTTTCAGAACAGCCCAAGAGGAAAGAGCCGTTGGAGGTGTTGCAGGCCTACCGGTCGACTGCCGGTCGACCGGGACTCTGCTGGCAAAAGAGCCGTTGTGGCTCCGGTCGACTGCCGGTCGACCGATCACAAGAGAGGAAACACAGTTTCCTTCTACCGGTCGACCGACCCAGTCGACCGGAAAGATACAGAGAGCAAACGTCTAATTTCGGTCGACCGGTATATAGGTCCGGTCGACCGACAGACATGCACAACTTGTGCATGTCCGGGCACAGCAGCCGGTCGACTGGGTCGGTCGACCGGTCTGCCTGGAAAACTATTTTTCTGGGCAGATTTTAAGATAGAAAATTTGTATAAAATCTTTAAAAAATCTGAAGCTAAGTTTTATGCTGAAAATAGTTTATATACATGTATTTAAACAAGTTTTTAAAGATGTAAAGCTTTGGGTACATGTATGTATAAACTAAGGCATAAACCTAGAAATAAATATTTTGAAAACATAGAAACATACAAAACAAATGTGTGTGCAAATCCTAGAGCCAAATTTCACATATTCTATCTTTACAAAACTAAACTTACAAACTACAATGGTCTTCAAGACTTCAACTTGAGCTATCTTCTCTTGATCTTCAATATTGCAATTTGAGCCCAATTTGACTTGTCTTGAGTCCAATAGCTTGTATTTGAGTCCAAAAGCTTTGTATATGAGTGAGAGTACTTTTAGTATGATAATAAACCTGAAACACACTTAAGCAACAAATAATATTAGTACAAATAACTAATATGTTTTGTAATCATCAAAATACACTAAACATGGGTTGATTGTAACCTTGGGCCAACAATCTCCCCCTTTTTGATGATGACAAAACATATGAGTTATTAAACAAATAAAAGAGGAAAGAGCTTGGAAAGCTCCCCCTTAAACAATGCTATGTGTTTAACATGAATATGAACACTATGTAAACATACATAAGGCATTGAAAAATATCATCACCAAAAAAAATAAACTATCATAAGGAATAAAGGAATAAAAAACAAACAACATATATTTCCTCCACATATTTTTCCCAAACTTATATTTCTCCCCTTTTTGTCATACATCAAAAAGGGTTAAAAAAAAATCAATTTTACATATTAGAAACCAAAACAAAACAAACAAGATATTTTAAGTATCAATTTTACATACATTCAATTCACCACAAATAAATGAAAATCTTGCATAATCCAAAGGTTTTGTGAAAATATCCGCAAGTTGAAAATCGGTAGAAACAAAATCAATATCTATGTCACCTTTTTCAAAGTGATCTCTAAGAAAGTGATATCTAATGTCTATATGTTTGGTTTTACTATGTTGATTAGCATTTTTGGTCATGTGAATAGCACTAGTATTATCACAATAAATCTTAACATGATCAAAATGTAAATCAAAATCGAGAAGAGTATGTTTCATCCAAAGTACTTGTGCACAACAAGCTCCGGCTGCTACATACTCCGCCTCGGCGGTTGAAAGGGCTACACTATTTTGCTTTTGGAAGACCAAGACACAAGACAATTGCCCAAGAATTGGCAAGTGCCACTTGTGCTCTTCCTATCTACCCTACAACCGGCATAGTCGGCATCCGAATAACTAGTCATGATAAATTGGTTAGTTTTCGGATACCACAAACCTAAATCAATTGTGCCCTTAAGATACCTAATTATGCGTTTTACCGCTATTAAGTGTGATTCCTTAGGACATGATTGAAAACGTGCACATAAACATACGGAAAACATTATATCCGGCCTACTAGCCGTAAGATAGAGTAAACTACCAATCATGCTACGAAATAATTTGATGTCTACTTCCTTACCTTGTTCGTCCTTGTCAAGTTTCGTAGTGGTTGCCATGGGAGTCTTTGCTACTTTGGATCCTTCAAGCCCGAACCTCTTGATGAGTTCTTTGGTGTACTTGGCTTGGTTGATGAATGTCCCATCACTACGTTGCTTGATTTGAAGTCCAAGGAAGAAGTTGAGCTCCCCCATCATAGACATCTCAAATTCCCTTTTCATGCATGATTCAAAATTCTTGCAAAGTGAAACATTAGTAGATCCAAAAATAATGTCATCAACATAAATTTGAACTATGAGGATATCTTGATCTATATGTTTGGTAAATAATGTTTTATCAACTTTTCCTTTCTTAAAATCATTTGAAATCAAAAATGAAGACAATCTTTCATACCAAGCCCTAGGGGCTTGTTTTAAACCATAAAGTGCTTTATCTAATTTATAAACATAATTAGGGTGTGTAGGATCAACAAACCCGGGGGGTTGTTCAACATACACCTCCTCATCAATATAACCATTAAGAAAAGCACTCTTTACATCCATTTGAAATAACTTAAAATCTTTAAATGAGGCATATGCTAAGGTCATCCGTATGGCTTCGAGCCGTGCTACGGGTGCAAAGGTTTCTTCAAAATCGATTCCTTCGATTTGAGTGTAACCTTGGGCAACTAACCTAGCCTTGTTTCTAACTACATTACCTGATTCATCCAACTTGTTCTTAAAGATCCATTTAGTGCCAATAGTTGGTCTATCTTGGGGCCTAGGAACAAGGTGCCAAACTTGATTGCGCTCAAATTGATTGAGCTCCTCTTGCATTGCAAGCAACCAATATGAATCGGCCTCGGCCTCGAGGACATTTTTAGGTTCTATGTGTGAAATAAAAGCAAAATTACCACAAAAATCTTGAATCTTAGAGCGAGTGGTTACCCTTTTGATACTTCACCTATGACGAGGTCCTTGGGATGATGAGGGTTGAATCTCCAATCCTTTGGTAGTGGTTGAGAGTGCTCCTTTTCATTTGCTCGATGTTCATTTCCTTGAGCCTCTTCCACTTTGGCTTCACTTCCATCACCATCCTTTGGCTTGTCTCCCATGGTAGAAGCATCCTCCAATGTCACTTTCTCCAAACCTTCATCTAAAGCATCAATTTCTACACAATTCTTAACAAACTTGTTAGATTCCTCAAATTTAACATAAATAGATTCCTCAATAGTCAAAGTTGACCTATTGAAGACTCTATAAGCCTTACTAGTATTTGAGTAACCTACAAAAATAGCCTCATATGATCTAGCATCAAATTTTCCCAAATTAATATTTGTATTTAAAACAAAACATTTGCAACCAAACACTTTGAAATAAGAAACATTAAGTTTTCTAGAAAAATACATCTCATAAGAAGTCTTAGTAGTATTTTTACATAGGAAAACACGATTTGCAATGTAACATGAAGTATGAACGGCCTCGGCCCACAAATAATGTGGTAGACCATATTCATTTAACATTGTCCTAGCCATCTCTTGTAAAGTACGATTTTTCCGCTCAACTACTCCATTTTGTTGTGGAGTTCTAGGACAAGAAAGTTCATGTTTTATTCCATGTTCCTCACAAAAAGTGGTAAAGGGAAGGTTAATGAACTCACCTCCTCTATCACTTCTTATTTTAATTATTGAGGAGCCATTTTCCTTTTCAACTCTTTTCTTAAAGGCTTGAAAATGTGAAAAGGTTTGACTTTTATGTTCAAGAAAATAAACCCAAGTAAAACGCGAAAAATCATCTACTAAAACATAAGCAAATCTACTCCCACTTAAACTTTTGGTTTGAGTAGGGCCAAATAAATCCATGTGGATTAGCTCTAATGGACGTGATGACATGATATCCTTAATTGATTTGAATGAGGACTTAGTTTGTTTCCCAAATTGACATGCGTCACAAACTCGGTCCTTTTCAAAGTTCAATGAAGGAATACCCTTCACCATTTCCTTAGAGTTAAGCCTAGAAATATGATCAAATGAAACGTGGCCTAATCTCCTATGCCACAACCAAGAGTCGTCATCGAGGGCTTTTAAACAAGTTATATTACAAGACATATTTAGCATATCAATCATATAAACATTGCTTTCACGAAAACCGGAAAATACACAAACATTAGAAGTTCTATCAATCACTTTACAAGAAACATTATCAAAAACAACATCAAAACCTTTATCACAAAGTTGACTAACACTCAAGAGATTATGCTTGAGGCCATCAACTAAAACCACATTTTCAATTAAAGGAGAGGTGCCAAGTTTTACATTACCAATACCGATGATTTTACCCTTGGCGTCATCTCCGAAGGTGACGGTGCCACCTTCATGATATCTTGATAGGGTTGCAAAGTTGTTGATGTCCCAAGTCATGTGCCTTGAGCAACCGCTATCAAGATACCATAAACCTCTACGTCTTTGAGCTTTGGAAAGTACCTACATCATTTAAAACAATAGTTGACTTTGGTACCCAAACTTTCTTGGGTCCTTGAAAGTTAGTGTTACGAACCCAAACATTATGATGTGATGCACTAGTCTATCATAACAAAAATTAGCTAAGTGTCCTTTCCGTCCACAATGTGAACATGAGTACACTTTTCTATACATGAATGCATGGTGTGTATGTGAAGTGTGAGCATGCTTGGGGGTTTACCATGATGCATAGGTTGTGTAGCATGTACATGAGCATGAGCATGAGCATGATAAATATTTTTCTTAGAAGCTTGTTTCTTAGGAAACATATTCTCCATCTTCTTCTTATCAAATTCACTACACTTTTTCAAAACAACATCTAATGAGTCTAATCTTTCCTTAAGCATGGCAATCTCATTAGAGTCTACAAATGGGGTCTTTCCTTTACAAGCAATCTTATATTTTTCAAAATCATTTTTAGTGGAAACTAAAGAAGAATGTAAATCATTATTTTCTTTAGAAAGATTTACAATTTGAATATTAAGAGATTCATTATCCTTTTTCATTTTTAAATATTTCTTCTTTAAGAAATCATAATTACTAGAAAGTTCCATAAAAGCTTCTCCTAGCTCATCCATGGATAAATCTTCATCAAAAGGAGTTGAGGGGGTTACCTTGCTTGTGCTCTCATTTGCCATGAAGCACATATTGGCGGTGTCGATCTCCTCCTCGGATTCACTTTCGTCATCCCATGTTGCTTTCATAGCCTTCTTCTTGTATGGCTTCTTGGATGAAGATGGCTTCACTTGTTCCGGACACTCCGCTACTATGTGTCCCGGCTTTTGGCAATTAAAGCAAATGATCTTCCTTTCTTCCTTGCCTCCTTGCCATCTCCTCCTTCCTTGGTACTTTGCCTTGTTGTACATCCTCCGGACATTTTTGACTAGAAGTGAGAGCTCCTCGTCATCTTCTTCTTCGTCATCTTCGTCGGAGTAGGTAGCATGACTTTTGAAGGCAATGGTCTTCTTTTGGTAGGTGCCATGTCCTCCCTTGCCTTTCTCTCCATCTCATGGGTCTTCAAGTTCCCAATGAGTCCAATGAGCTCAATCTCATCTTTGTCATTGAGTTCCTTCAATGTTGTAGCTTTCACTTCCCATGATGGAGGAAGAGCCCGGATGATCTTTCTCACCCTTTGATCATTGTTGATTTCTTTACCTAGAGAAGCAAGACCATTAGTAATCTTTGTAAACTTAGTAACCATATCATCTATGGTTTCATTCTCTTGCATGCTAAAATTTTCATATTGGGACCGAAGAAGGTCTATCTTGGCCCTCTTCACTTGTGATGTCCCCTCATGTGTTACTAGCAAATGGGTCCAAATCTCATAGGCGGATTTGCAATGGATGACTCTAGCTATGTCATCATCATTGAGGGCTTGTAGGAGTGCATAATGTGCCCTAGCATTGGCATCAAACTCCTTGGTCTCAATTTCGGACCAAGTAGATTCATCACCGGGGGGTACACTAAATTGTTTAGTCACGGCCTTTGCAACTCGACTACCTAGAGATTGCAAGAAAACGGTCATCTTAACCTTCCATATGGGAAAGTTAAGTCCATCAAACTTAGGGGGTGTCTTAATACCATCGGCCATGTTTACTATGTGGAAATGAATGAAGTGATTAGCAATATAAGGATCTCTCTAAGGTTGTTAAGCCAAATCCTAGAGTCCAAGCTCTGATACCAATTGAAATACACCTAGAGGGGGGGTGAATAGGTGTAATTGCTAATCTAATGCTCTTTTTAAATTTTACTTAAGTGAGTGATGCAACGATCTCTCAAAACACGACTAAGAGCCGAATACCCCTTGCGAGGTTCTGAACTCCTTCCTCCCAATTCCCCTTAAATGGGTTAGAGGTGCGCAATGCAACCGTGTTGTATTGAGGTGTGATCGAACAATTCCAAGTATGAAATGCGATGATGAAATGCACACAAGTAATATAGCAAGAAATATTGAAAGCAAGTAAAATAAACAAATAAGGATATCACAAATAAAAGTTAGTTCACAAGCAATAGATTGGAAGTAATTTAAAGCAAGAAATTAAGCAAGAAGAACGCCAAGCCAATCGCAAACAAAGTGATTTGTTTCGAGGTTCGAGCCCGTAGCTCTAGTCCCCGCCTTCACCTCCGTGAAGGGTTTCCACTATCCCCTTAGGATCCCGTACAAGTTAGGCCTCCAAAGACCTCAAGCCCGTAGCTTCACCTTACAAAGAAATTCCCCTTAGGAACTTGTCTCCACAAGAACAAGGATTACAAATTGGTGATCTCAACTAGACCACAACACTCTTTCTCTTTTACAAACACTCTCACACTTTTACAACTTCTCCTATAGAAAGAATATGAAATTTTTGGCTCTATGAAGTGTTTGTGAGAAAAGCTTCAGTTGTAGAGTGATATTAAGAATCAAACAACAACTGAAAATCAAACTTAAAAGAATGGAAATGAAAGCTTTAAACTATTTTTCTCTTTCTCTTGAAAAACAATGAAAACTTGTATTTTTCTTGGTTTAAAAACTAAGGCCTATTTCCCACTATTTATAGGGAGAGAATAGGTTAAAAACTCTGATTTTTCCAGCTAATATCACCTGCAAAAGCACCCCAACAACCCTCTAAAAAAGTCTGTTAAAACAGAAAATAAAACAGATTTTCAGAACAGCCCAAAGAGGAAAGAGCCGTTGGAGGTGTTGCAGGCCTACCGGTCGACTGCCGGTCGACCGGGACTCTGCTGGCAAAAGAGCCGTTGTGGCTCCGGTTGACTGCCGGTCGACCGATCACAAGAGAGGAAACACAGTTTCCTTCTACCGGTCGACCGACCCAGTCGACCGGAAAGATACAGAGAGCAAACGTCTAATTTCGGTCGACCGGTATATAGGTCCGGTCGACCGACAGACATGCACAACCTGTGCATGTCCGGGCACAGCAGCCGGTCGACTGGGTCGGTCGACCGGTCTGCCTGGAAAACTGTTTTCTGGGCAGATTTTAAGATAGAAAATTTGTATAAAATGTTTAAAAAATCTGAAGCTAAGTTTTATGCTGAAAATAGTTTATATACATGTATTTAAACAAGTTTTTGAAGATGTAAAGCTTTGGGTACATGTATGTATAAACTAAGGCATAAACCTAGAAATAAATATTTTGAAAACATAGAAACATACAAAACAAATGTGTGTGCAAATCCTAGAGCCAAATTTCACATATTCTATCTTTACAAAACTAAACTTACAAATTACAATGGTCTTCAAGACTTCAACTTGAGCTATCTTCTCTTGATCTTCAATATTGCAATTTGAGCCCAATTTGACTTGTCTTGAGTCCAATAGCTTGTATTTGAGTCCAAAAGCTTTGTATATGAGTGAGAGTACTTCTAGTATGATAATAAACCTGAAACACACTTAAGCAACAAATAATATTAGTACAAATAACTAATATGTTTTGTAATCATCAAAATACACTAAACATGGGTTGATTGTAACCTTGGGCCAACAAGAAGTTGCTGGATAAGTTAGGGGAAAGGAGTGAAAACAACAAATGAAAGAGGGGGTCAAGTACTCAGAATGGCAAGGTTTGAAATCTTATATCAGTATCACCTGTAAGTTTTTCCTTTTTGGTATTGAAAATGGCAATATCGGAAATAACTGGCCGTTTTGTCTCAATCATATCCAAATAGTCTCCTTCGTATCAGCGATATCAGGATCAGTTGTACGTATGGGTATTGGGCAATATTTCAAATCTTGTTGAATGGGAAAAGAGAAGGGATTAGGATTTAGGTAGGTTGGGGTGGCTACTTATGTTAAACAGGTCGGGTATCAGGTCCAAAACATAACCGGATCCTGCCTGCATAATAAAATGCACCATATAGATTCTTTTTAACTATGTTTGGCTTTGAGGAGTATAAAATAGTGGACAACAAGACTGTGATCAGTCAGGTACAAGCATGGTTCAAAGACTCGGCCGAGTCGGAGACGAGTCGGCCGAGTCGTATCCGTCTCGGCCCTCTCCGAGACGAGTCCGAGTCACGAGTCGGTCGGCTTAACTCAGAGGACGCCAACTCGGCCGATAATCAGAGTTGACTCGGTCGACTCGGCATTATGATGATGATTTTGTGCCTCATCGCAATTCAATGTGAAATAACTATATTAGCATGTATTTATGAATGTAGTTTGTGTAATTTACTCTATTGTGTATATATTTTGATATGCTTCTACCGACGACGCGTGTATTTATACTTTCGCTTTATATTTAGTATGCTAGGTGATATATTTTGGACATGTGATACATGAATGTGGGTGTCTACATTTTTTTAAAATTTATCGTGATTTTTTCAGAATTTTTTGAGCTTTCTCTATAGCGTTTTGCGCGTATCGCCCGATACCGATCCGAGTCGCCGACACCGATCCGTCTCAGTGTCCGCCGAGTCGGCAGCCGAGACCGCGACTGTGAACCATGGGTACAAGAGTACCAACTTATCTTGCGCGAGATAAAGGCTGAAGGTATGAATCTACCTGAAACTTTTCAGGTTGCTACTATCGTGGAGAAACTCCCACCTGCATGGAGAGATTTCAAGAACTAGCTGAAGCACAAGCGCAATGAGCTGAAGTTGAAAGATCTCATTGTGAGGCTTCAAATTGAAGAGGACAATCGAAAGTCCAAGAAAAGGAGCAGTAAGATCTCTTATGAAGCCAAGGCCAATGTGATTGAAGACTCAAAGGGGAAAGCGTCTACTTCCAAAGGCTTAAAGTAGAAGAAGACTGCCCAAGGGTACAAGGGTAAGGTTCAAGAAGGCGAGAACATGCGCTTCAAGGAAACTTGCTACATCTGTAATAAAAAGGGGCATAAGGCGAATGAATGTCGCAGCTGTCTCAAAAAGAACAAAAAGAACTATCCACAGGCAAACCTGACCGACCATTCTTCGCCAAGCCTTTCAACTGTGGTGTCAGAAGTGAATCTGACGACCAATAATAAGAATTGGTGGGTAGACACTGGGGCTACTCGGCATATCTGCTCTGAGAAATTATTATTCTCTGAATATCATAAACTAGAGCAAGATGAGCAACTGTTCATGGGAAACTCAGAGGGAAAAGGAAAGGTTATCCTAAAATGGACATCTGGAAAAGAGCTTACTCTGAACAATTTGCTACATGTTCCAGATATCCGCAAGAATCTGAGCTCTGGATCAATACTTAGTAAGAAAGGATTTAGAATGGCTTTTAGATCAGATAAATTTGTACTAAGAGTGGGATGTATGTGGAAAGGGGTTATCTTGTTGATAGACTATTTAAAGCTAATGTTGCAGTGGTAGACAACAAGTCTGTGTATTTGTACCCTAAGCTTATAAATAAAGAAAAGTCTTCTGTTTATTTGCTTGAGTCTCCTATTTTATGGCATGCTAGATTAAGGCATGTAAATTATAAGTTTTTAAAAAACTTGTCTAATTTAGGATATATTCCTAAACTCAACTTGAAAGAAATTCGCAAGTGTGAGATTTGTGTTGAGGCCAAGTTCATGAAAAATTCATTTCACTCAATTAATCGAAATACAGAACCTTTAGGGTTAATTCATAGCGATCTCTGTGACTTGAACTTTATGCCAACTAGAGGCGGGAAAAAAGAATTTTATTACTTTTATTGATGACTGTACAAGATACTGTTGTGTGTATCTTCTAAACAGTAAGGATGAGGCAATGAATATGTTTATAACATATAAAGCTGAAGCTGAGAATCAACTCAACAAGAATATCAAGATTCTAAAATCTGATCGAGGCGGAGAATATGAATCAAATGATTTTAGTGAGTTATGTGCTAAATATGATATAATCCATTAACTTACAGCACCATATACTCCTCAGCAAAATAGAATTACTAAACGGTGAAGGAGATGGTCAATTCCATGCTCGTAAGTCCTGGAGCTTCGCAGAACTTGTGGGGGGAAGCTCTGTTAACTGTAAATTATATTCTAAACAAAGTACCCCCACAAGAAATTTGGTCTTATACCATTTGAGTTATGGCATGGAAGGACACCTTTCTACCATTCCCTCAAAATGTGGGGGTGTCTTGCAAAGGTACTAGCACCATTACCTAAAAAGACTAAGTTGGGAGTAAGAACTATGGACTGCATATTCATAGGCTATGCCTTAAATAGTAGTGCCTACAGATTTCTGGTCATAAATCAGAAATATCAAATATTCATATAAATATGATTATCGAATCTAGAGATGGTGTGTTCTTTGAAGACATTTTTCATACAAACGGGAAACAGATAAGACTCTGGAAAAAGAACACATGAGATGGCGTTCAGGGATGAAAACCCCGAGGAACCGATTGTTAATGCGGAAATTGAATCAAGAAGAAGTCAGAGATCTCGAATCTCAAAATCATTTGGTCCAGATTTCATAACATACGCTATTGAAAGCGAGCCTCAAACATTTAAAGAGGCTATGTCTACCCCAGAAACAAAATGTGGAAAGAAGTTATAAATAGCGAAATAGAATTTATACTAAGTAATCATACTTGAGAATTGACAAACTTACCTCTGGCAGTAAACCAATTTGGTGTAAGTGGATTTTCAAAAGAAAATTAAAACTCGATGGATCTATCGATAAGTACAAGGCTAGATTAGTAGCCAAGGGTTATCAACAAAAGAAAGGACTTGACTATTTCTATACTTATTCACCAGTAACAAGAATAACCTTCATTCGGATGTTGATTGCAATTGCAGTATTGCATAACTTAGATATCCATCAAATGGATGTCAAAACTGCATTCTTAAATGGTGAATTAAATGAAGAAATATATATAGAGCAACCTGAAGGATTTATAGTCAAAGGCCAAGAACACAAAGTGTGTAAATTGGTAAAATCCTTATACGGTCTAAAGTAGGCTCCAAAATAATGGCATGAGAAATTCTATAGTATCATGATCAAAGATGGATTTACTATCAATGAATGTGATAAGTGTGTTCACACTAAAATAGTTAAAAATGTATGTACCATTGTTTGTCTTTATGTAGACGACATGTTGATACTTTGGCTAATATTGAAATTATTAAGTCCACTAAAAGAATATTATCCAACAGTTTTGACATGAAGGATCGGGGGGTTGCTGATGTAATTTTAAGAATTAAAATCACAAGAACACCAGATGAAATCAGTCTATCTCAATCTCACTACGTGGATAAGATAATAGAAAGATTCAAGGATCATGGGATAAAAGAGAATACAAATCCTTTTCTCTTACACATCCACCTTCGTAAGAATACAGGAACTAGAGCACGCCAGTTGGAGTATTCTCAGATTATCGGAAGTCTAATGTATTTAATGAATTACACTAGACCCGATATTACTTACATTGTAAGCAAGTTAAGCAGATACACTAGTAACCTAGTGATGATCATTGGACTGCTCTATTACGAGTATTAGGTTACGTATCTCATATCAAGGAATATGCCTTGAGATATGGACAGGATCCACCTATACTTGAAGGATACAGTGATGTTATTGGATTGCAGATTCTGAAGAATCAAAATCAACTAGCGGATACGCATCTACTCTAGGAGGAGTAACGGTATCTTGAAAATCTTCAAAACAAATATGTATTGCCCGTTCCACTATGGAATCGGAATTCATAGCCTTAGATAAGGCTGGAGAAGAAGCAGAATGGCTTCGACAATTTTTAGAAGATATACCATTATGGCAAAAGCCAGTGCCCGCTATATGCATACAATGCGATAATCAAGCAGCTATATTTAGGGCACAAAATTTTATATATAACGATAAGTCTAGACATATTCGTCGTAGACATAATACCGTTAAGCAGTTGCTTTCAAATGGAATTATCTCTATTGACTTTAACTCGTCAAAAGATAATTTAGCGGATCCGCTTCCCAAAGGTTTAAGTGGAGAGCGTATAAACTGCGCATCGAAGAGAATGGGTCTAAAAGCCTAATCTTACCGAGCAGCTTAATGGAAACCTCACTTAGCGACCGGAGATCCCACGGATTAAGTTCAAGAGGAAAAACTAGTTATGATTGACTCAGTAAAGTAAGCACATAGGAGCTTGACTCCAATCAATTCCTAAGGTGCACACAAGTGCTTTCTACAAGTGGATTAAGGATAAGCTTAACGCTTTTAATGATGCCTATATCTTGTTACTAAACAAGTAGAGTAGAGTGGACTACTCTTAATAGGACGATCACCTATGTGAGTATAGAATTGGTCAGCTCTTTGAGAATTTCTATGGAGGCTGTTATTCCCTAAAGATACTCTCTGAAACTAAGAATGTCCAGGGCCAAAATGGACACAACCGAGAACCAAAGTTGATTTGCAAAGTTACTGTGTGAAGTTTGTTGACTTGGCTTACACTAACGGCTAACAGTTCAAGACCTACTTCACTGATTAGCCAGTAAGTCTAATAAATATTTCGCTATGGAAGGTTCAAGACCTAGTTCACCTATCCTGATGCAGTTTCTTTTCTAAAGTACCTTTCACTATAGAGTCAGTCTTTTTGTGTGTCAATTCCTTGAATTTCCATTCATTGTGGGGGATTGTTGGGAAATATGAAGGATTAAATGTGAATCTTTGAGTTGAATTACGGTGAGATTCGTTGATAGAATCAATTGGATAATGGTTGGAGTGTGTTCTCCTTCCATTGGGGATGAAAGTAGTATATTCACAAGTTCAATTCCGACTTCGAATGAATAAGATATTCAAGTCTAAAGTTTGCCTAATTCAAACCCAAAAGGGGACTAAAGGTAATTAAAAGCATTTGTCCCACATTGGCCATGGGATGGAAGTTTGAAGTGTTTAAATAGAGAAAAATGGGAACAAAGGGTGTGCCCTTTGGGTACTTGGAGTTTTCGCGCCCGATTAGGGGAAAACCATGCCCGCCGCGCGCCGCCACCGGCGGCGGGGTCGGGCTCGGGTTCGGGCTCGGGTCGGGTTCGCTACCCGGTCCGGTTCTTTTTGAACGGTCTCACGGGTATGGGGTACAGCGGATCGCACCCGCTTCGCTATCTGGATCCGAACTGAAACATCGCAATGCTTGGGCGATTTCTTTCTGAAACAAACCGTTGCAACGGTTCAGACCGAACCGTTGCAACCATTCGGACGGATTTGCCCTCCCGGAGCGCTATAAATAGCACTTCTTTCTCTCATTTCAACACACAGCAAAAACACAACACAGACAGAAACATAAAATTTCTTCTACAACTCAGATTCAGAAGAGGAATTTTGTGACTCGGATTCCGAAATGACTTCCAACGGGAAGTGAAAATTCTGCAACTCGGATTCCGAAGTGACTTCCAACAGATTCTGAAAATTCGTTCTGAAAGAAGGCTCAGAAAATTCAACAGATTCTTTAATAGAATTGTTGTCTGATTCTGTGACTTCCAAAGAAGAATATTCTTCTATCTCCCTCCTTTCTCTACAGTGGGTGTTCCTCCAAAGTAAAGACAAATATTCTCCTGAAATTTGTCTTAGCCCTGCTGCTTTGATAACCTGTTGATAATCCTGTGAAGGTACTAGTTAACTACGGTTCGACCGTACGGTGATTTGGTAGTGCTATCCAAATACCGTGAAGGAGTGTTGTATTTTGGGAGACCAGCATCCAGTAACCCGTTAGCACCGTAGGGGGGATGTAATTGTCTTAAGGAGATTCGTTATAAGCGTACCTCACTACAAGTACTGTATAAGTGAATTAATTTTCTTTATACAGTGGTTATACTGATATTCAGTATATTGAGACTGACTTATAGCAGTCTAATTAGCGTTTAACCAAGGAAGGTAATTGAAAGGTGGTTCTATAATTAAGGAACGTTCTATTGAACAGAAAACCTCTCATCTGATATTCACCGACCTGAACAATTAGATCGGTGATACTGATTAGTTGTCAGATTGATCCTAGAAACTAACAGAATGAAATAGATAAACTATGCAGAACCTTTCTTTGGGGAGGAAAAAAGAAGATTCACTAGCTAGATTGGGACAAAGTTTGCAGGCCGGTTGCAGAAGAGGGGTTTGGCGTTCGATCATGCAAAGATCACTACAAAACTATGTCAGCAAAACAAACTTTCAAGTTATTATCGCAAGATAACAATAATAAAGATTGCCTCTGGAGTCGTTTGGTGGAGGCAAAATACAAAAATAGAGATGGTACTTGGAGGACTGCAAGATGTCCTGATTCTTGGAAAGCAGTGATCTCCAATATACACTGGATAGAAGCAAATACTTCCATGGATTTTGGGGGTAGGGAACAGTATTCTATCCTGGCAGCATAGTTGGGTTGCAACAACACCACTATGCTCTTAGAGCATCCCCAACGGTGACTGTACCACTTTGGAGGAATAGAGTAACGCTATTTGTACTATTTTTTTTATACTACATTATATTACTATTCTACGAATTGTGGGTCTCACCCTCATTAATTGCTAGTGTGACTCAAAATTCATAGAGTAATAATATAATGTGGTATTAAAAACGTAGTACAAATAGCATTACTCCTAGATAAATCTAGTTTCATCAATAAAAAAAACACTCACAATGGGCCGGAATTTGAAGCTACATTCATGTAGCCCAACCGAGATTAAGATAAAGGCTTTAAATTTGTAGACTATTCATCTAGCCCCAAGTGGGCCCCACCTTCTTGAGTTTAGGTGAATCCAATGGTTGATATGGAGTTAGGTGAATCCAAATGCTCATATTAAGTTAGGTGAAATATTGTCTCACTTCTACTCACAATTTTTCTAGCCCCCTACTGTGAGAATTATTCTTTTCTAACTTCAAAATTTTCAAAATGGAGTTACTATTGGAATTACATTTACTATTTATCAAAGCTCCACCATTGGGGTTGCCCTTGCCCATGGTCTTTGAACAGGGTTCACCTCCTGTTGAAAGTCTCTGACTGCATCTAAGGAGCTTATTAACATATCCCATGATTGGATGGAAAAAATCCTGTGGACCCATTACAAATCAACAAGATGAACCAATATGGAATCTGTCAGAGAACAATAACTACCCCTACCTCATTGGCACATGCAAATTTCTGCAGAGATAAGGAAGTCCTATCAACAATTATTCCAGCTTCTGCCATCAGCACACAAAGAATTTGACAATTCGGGGCCGTTTGTTTCGCGTAAAAGTCTGTAATTCGTAAATGATTTACAACCCAGTTACAACTATGGCGTTTGTTTGGACCGTAATTCGTAAAAGACTTACACAACCCAATTACCACTCACTTGCAACTCAATTACCACTCACTTACAGCTCAGTTACAGTTAATTTTGTGGTCATGCAAATTTGTATTATTTTTTATGTTAATATTAATTTTTTTTAATATTTAGCATTTTTAATATTTATTTGCAATATTAAAACTTTTTAAATCACCAAATAGTTAATTTTGTGGTCAACTTTTTCACTTACGACTTACACATTACGACAACCAAACACCGTAAAACACAATACACTTTTTCACTTACAACTTTATATTACCAACCAAACACCATAAAGCTTACACATATATGTATCTCATTTATAACTGTAAAAGACTTTACCTATTACGACTTACGAATTACGGCCAGTTACGACAACCAAACAGGCCCTTCATTTGGAAACTCCTCAACCACCTCCTTCCCCTAAGAATCCATCTTTCAAACACCATGCCAGACTCTCTCACTCTAGAGTACAGCAGCGGACAAGAAGTAACAAATCATTCTCTTAGCTTCTAAAGAAAACTCGAGAGTGAGAGGGTTGAACAATGGTTTCACCACGACTCTCACTCTCTTTAGTTTATGATCGTACATTCTCGTTAGATGAAGGCGGAGAAGGAAGATAGAACGGAAAGAGCTAGAGTGAGGGTGGTGGAGTAAAGGGAAAAAGACATAGATTCTCACTAGCGGCAAACCAGTGCCCGATGAGGGAGTAAAAGTTTTCGGGATTCATAGCGATGCAATGCTTTATAAAGCACAGTTGACAAAGATAAAAGAACATAAATCTAAGATAGTTTAAATCGCTACTATTATAATGAGAGAACTGAAATGATGAAAACAAACCTCCACCAACTAAGGATATTGTCGCGTGCAACTCTAAATTCACAAGGTTGTTAAAAGCGTCTCAAGAACAACATTTGCATGATGCATCTCCCACCTGCTCCTTCCAATTCCTTCTTTTTCACTCTTCAAAATGAAAGCAAATACGAGTCAGTTTTGAACTTCTAAATCACAGCAAAGCAAGAAAACAAAAATAACATGGATATATCCAATTAGGCTGGTCAACTGACATTTGAATTCCTGCAACCGTCACAACAGTTTTTACAAAGAATCTTATAGATGAAAATAATTATGAACGACACAAGAAACTCCACTCGAATGATCATCAATGATACAAGAAATTCCACGCTTTTCTTCTTCTATGTGTGGAATATCTATACAGCAGAACTTTCATCACAACAATGAATCGTTCAGAGAATGTATGGAAGCAGTTCTCATACTGTTGAGACAGCTTCAACTCAGTACCGAGATGATCACATGCAAGAAAATTACAAAGATCAGATGCCGATCGTACAAGAATATAATCTACAGTGCGGACGAACTTGACAACCTTTGTTGTGGCTTCATCACAAAATCGATAGCCTCATCCATCATCACAGCCGGAATTAGGAGGAAGCAGGCTGGGAAACCCTGCCTTCTTAGGGAGAGGGTGTGGTTGATGATAATGGTGTGAACTGTCATATAAAATACAGAGAATCAAACTAGAGTACAAATATAAAGACTTTGGCAGCTCCAATTAGTAGAGAGTTCATTCAAGGAAGAGCCGCCCTCAATTTCAGCAATTTTATTCTCTTTCAAGTAAAAAACAAAAAAAAAAATTGAGATCAAAGGAACCACAAAACCCTACAAAATACAGCATAACAGAACCATTATGTAAGACTAGAGACTATAAACTAATGCACGGTCCTTGGTCCCCCTGTGCTCCCTATATTTTACTCAATGCACCACATTGATGACAATCCTCATTACCCGTTTTATCGCTCCCAACATCATTATCAGATGAGGTTGTCTATGAAACATATATCTTTTAGGTCAGGAAGGCTCCAAGGTAGGATCCTCCAAAGTTTCCAACCTTGTCGACTGACATGTAAAACTCCAACTGTGTGCTAAGTTCCTAGATAAAGTCTGGAAAGACCCACTATTTTATCCTTAATGGTACTCTGCAATCCAGTAAGGCTCTAGCAACCCTTTCTGAACATTTCCCCAGAAAATGAAAAGGTCACAGACGACAAACGGGGAACTTGAAAGGTTTGTAAAACAGCCAAATTTGAGGCAATACATATATCTGAAAGTTATATCAAAGACATAAATAAATGAAGAAAGGTTTGAGGGATTTTCCTTTACTTACCTTCAGGGTGGCTAATCCAACAGTATCTGCACACTTGAGTTGCTCGAGTTGCTTCTTTCCTCGTCGTATAAGATATTCAATGTAAAGGAAATTTTTCGGTCAACATTCTTTGCATTCTGGTGGAACTCCGAAGAAATGACTGACTCAATTCTTTGACGTTCTTCAGGGGCCTTTAAACGAGCTGCTCGAAGAAAACCTCTGTAGAGGCCCAGGACCTGCTTTTGCATGCCAGAGAGCCTTTGACTGGGGGCCATCTCATCTTAAATTTAGAGATATTCCTCCTTGTAATAAGCACTATTCTTGTATTTCTTCAGCTTCTACAAAAGGAAGAAAAAGATGTCATTATGTCATAATGCACATTATTTATTCTGATGAGAGAATGAAGTTTGTGCTTATGGGAATACACATCTCTGTGGCATCTCCGTAAGGTGCATACATGGTTTAGAATAACAGACAATGGCCTAAAGATAGTATGCGCACACGGAAAGCTATTTTATCAAGTACAAGTTGTTATATTGTTAGAGGGAGAAATATAGTTGATCTTATGAGATAACACAATTTCTGCTATGTCCACAGTAAGAGTGAGAGAAGATGATCTGACAGCATGGAAGAAGGAGAGTCTACATGCATCTTTCATGTGCTAAAATTAAAAACAATACTGAAAAAAGAAAAACTGCTATATATCTTCATTAGTTTCAAAACAAAATTTCATTACATAATAAAATTATTTCATATAGAAGGAGCATAATCATCTTGATGGGCCATCTCTGAGAAGGACTCAGGAAAATATGAGCGTGCAACCGTTTGTTTCATAATTAGATCACTAAGTTTACCATATTTGATATTGATCAAGTTTCATAAACTTTGACACTTTCTTTTGTATCAGGTTCCAACTTACTTATCACTTCATGGTCATCTTGGCTCCAGTGGGATACATAACACTATTCGTTCAGTTAACAAAGGTTTAGCCACGCCAATTGCAACTCAAGAATATGTCACCAAAATTGCCACTTGAGAACATGTCAGTTTGCCTTTGCATTCTTTCTTCTTATTTTCCCCCGACATTGGCAAGCTCTTTATTCATTAGTATTAAGTAAATGTTTACCTGTTGGTTATTACAGGTGCAACCTATTGGAAATGACTTGTCACCTTATGGTCACTCAAGCTTCAATAGGATACCTCACAACAATTATTCAATGAACCGTGATTTACTCATGCCAATTGCAACTCAAGGATACGTCACCCAAATTGCCACTCAAGGACATGTCAGTTAAACGCCTTTTCATTTTTTTCTTCTTATTTTCTCCCAACATTGCAAGCTCCTTATTCATTAGTATTAAGTAACTGTTTACATGTTAGTTATTACAGGTTCAACCTGTTGGAAATGACTTATCACCTTATGGTCACTCTAGCTTCAACGGGATACTTCACAACAATTATTCAGTGAACTGTGATTTAGTCATGTCAATTGCTGACTCAAGAATACGTCACCCAAATTTTGACTTTTGTTTTTCATTTTCTATTTACATTGTGATCTTTTTTAGTCATTACATTTTGCTTATTACATTTTGCCTATTAGAAATGAGTTGTCACTTTATAGTCACTTTGGCTACTTCAAACAGCAAAGTGGAATGCATCTCTTGTCAACTAGCATTGCATCCAAAGTTCTGTCGAAACATGAAGACACTGAGGATTTAGTATTTGTGAACTTTGTTTTTGTTACAATAATATCACATGAATTTGGTTAAATGTTTGATTTTTTAAATGTAGTGTTGGAGTTGTGGACTTTATGTGGTTGGGTTAATTGACCATGTTCTTAACTATGTTTGAAAGTTCTAACTTATGTTATTTGGCCAAGAGTTTGTAGTTGATGTCAAACTTTTAAGCTTGCGGCAAGTGATCTACTGCAACTAATCATACAGACATGTTTATCATGTTTCCCTAGTGAGAAAATGATGCTTATATTTTGGTCAAATGACTTTTTTCAGATTAGAAACTGTTTCCTCGTTTTTTATTTAAAATTCATTAGTGCCTTCCAGATCAGAGTTTTTAGTTTTCTGATACAAAACTGATCACCGTAGTTAGAGTAGTTGATAGTGTCAGGAATTCTGACAGCAGGTATTACATGATAAATTGCTGGTAGTCTCACCTTGATTTGTTCAGTAGTACAAAGAGCTTTTTGCCAAAAAAAAAAAAAAAATAGATTCACGGGGGTAGCAGTTCAGTTGTTACACAAATCCAGCTCAAACCTATATATACCAAACAAGAAAAAAAAAACATAAATAGAACATATATACCAAATTCCAAACATAAAAGTATCATACACTAACCAATAACCATGCTCAAAACAACAAAAACTCTCAAGTCAGAATAATGTTCTGAATCATATTAATATAGCTGATACAAAATAAAAATTCTAGAAGACCAAATAGAAAATTTTGACAATATCTCAAGCATGAGATTAAACTTCTGAGTTAAGAAGATGATGGCATCAAAGCCACTAGCCACAATTTTATTCGTTCACAAAACAAGTAATAGGATATTTTGTCCCTATGCCATTGGATGCCAAGATTGGTTTGCAAATAGATTTGCAAAGCTTGATAACACAACCATGCCAAGATCAGTGAGTTCTTTGAGAAAATTTATTTGGTTTCAAATCAACTATTCAATTACATTCAGAATTGATAAGTTCTAATCTAATCCTCAAAGAATTGGTGTGACCTCTGAATTTGCTCTACTTCCTTATATTCTTTCCTTACAAAAGGAATAATCATGTTTCTTTCTTACTCTTTCAAAGAAATAGTCGAACACCTGTTGGAAAAATACTATTCATTAGCAATCTATAAGGAAAAAAAATCTCTGACTATCATTTCTCATTACAAATCAGAGTAAGTTTCTTTCATTACTGAAAAAAAAATATATGAATCAAAATGGAAGAAAACAAACACAAAAGGAGATGGAAAAAAGTGAAAATTTTCTTTTTCAAGAAGAGATCCATTTTGGGTTGAGTTTGTTGCCTGTGACCGACACTTTGGATTTGGTTTAGTTCTCAACAACTGTGCTCACTGCTCGGGATCAACGAGTGCAACAGGCATGGTAGGAGTGACTCGTTATTTGTGACAGAGAGCTGGGTTGAAAAATATTGCCCACCAAATTTGAGTTTTAAAGTTGAACTGCATTTATTTCTTCAAAAGAAAAAAAAAGTTGAGCTACATTTATTTTGCTTCTATGTTGGAGTCCATGTCAGAATCCAACTAATCAATTCCTTTGTCATGTAGGAATCCACATCAAAATCCAACTCATCAACTAAAACGGTAGGTACTCAAAAGAGTATTTGTAGCATTGCCCCTGAAATATTCAATGGGTAAGCGATACGTATATTTTGAGATAAATATCAAATTTTATCTCCTAAAAGTTGAAGTATTAGACGCAATAATAACCAAAAGTTTTAAAGTTAGTCTTGTGCATTTATTGAATATTCATGGCATTTCCCATGGACATACACAATCATAAAGCAGAATGATAGATGACTATATGAACATATTGCATCCTTCTCATGTATTCCATGCCAGTTAGGCTGATATTAGGTTTTGGGAAGGCCTGAGAAAAGGAAGCACAAAAGGCAGGAGCCGCATTCACAAACTACACCAAGGATGAGGTAGTACGGTGGACCCTGATACTTCCACCAGGACCACCTCTAGTGACTACGGGATTCCAAGCACGAGGAGGAGGTAACTAATCGGTTAGGGGCTATCCTAGACAAGAGCCATGAGAAGTGGTGATATCATACCATATGACCGGCCAAGTCTTAACCATGTGCCTTTGTTCTAAAGTTGTATTTTCTTCCATACTCCTTTATGTGTACAATCAGGGAGGGGTGTATATGTCGTGGTTCTTTTCTTTCTTTTTTGTTTTGTGTGTGTGGTGTGGGTGCGTGGGTAGGGTGTTAGGTACGGATTTTTTCACCGTTTTGCTCAAAAAAAATAGGGGTCGGGTAGAACCGTGGAATGGAAAATTGTTAAAAGGAGGTGAAAACAACACAACATAGGGATTTGGAAGCAAGGGGCAAAGCAGCAAGTTTCACATTTGTTGCTTAACTAGTAATGTAGTAAGGTGCGATTTGAAGGTAAAGGAACGGCATGAGAAGTGAGAAGTGGCATTATTGGGTGAGCCGCCTCAGAGCAAGGCAATTATATTTAGTGATTCACGGTGCAGATCAGTTAAGGAACTCAGGGAAATAAAGAATCAGGGGATGGTAACTATTGTTGGTTTCTGCTTAACAGGAATCAATCTGACAACTATTCAAGATCACTGAAATATCAACAATCTAATTGGCCAGGTCGGCAAATATCAGGTGGGAGGTTTTCTGTTCAATAGAACGTTCCTTAATTTAAGAACCACCTTTCAATTTCCTTCCTTGGTTAAACACCAATTAGACTGATATAAATCAGTCTCGATATACTGTTAAGTATATCCCCTGTATAAAGAAATGAATTCACTTATACAGTATTGGAGTGAGGTACGCTTTTAGAGCGAATCTCCTTAAGACAATTATGTCCCCCGCACCGGTGCTAACAGGATAATGGACGCTGGTCTCCCAAAATACAACACTCCTTCACGGTATTTAGATAGCACTATCAAATCACCGTACGGTCGAACCGTAGTCAACCAATACCTTCACAGGATCGTTGAAGCAGCGGGACAAGGACAAATTTCGAATGAATATTTGCCTTTACTTTGGAGTAGCACCCACTGTTAATGACGAAGGAAGGTTGAAGAATATTCTTCTTCAGAAGTCCCAGATTCAGACAACAATTTTATAAAAGAATCTGTTGATTTTCTGAGCCCTCTTTCAAAACGAATTTTTTGCAGAATCTTCTTTGGAAGTCGCTTCGGAAACCGAGTTAGGAATTTCCCACTTCTCGCTGGAAGTCGCTTCAGAACTCCACTGTCAGTTCAGAATTTGCTTTAGAATTCTGAGAGATAGAGAGAGATTGTTGTTGGTGTTGGTATGTTTTCAATTGAGAATCCGGAGCGCTATTTATAGCGCTCCAAGAGGGGCCAACGGGTCCGAACCCAATGAAAGGTTGCAACCTTTCGACCCAACAGTCACAGTTGGCTGCCCAACTGATGCACCCAACAGTCGCAACTGTTGGCAGTCCAACAGTCTTGGAGCGGGTCCGTTGGCGGGTCGGTTTGGATCCGGATAGCGGAGCGGGTCCGGTTCGGGTAGCGGAGCGGTATGCTCGCAACCCATACCCGCATACCCGATTTAAAAAGAACCAGGCCGGGTAGGGAACCCGAACCCAACCCAGACCCAAACCTGGACCCGGCCCGCCACCGGCGGCGGTGCGCGTGCGCATGTGCGGGCATAGTTCCCTCCCAATCGCGCGCGAAAACTCCAAGTACCCAAAGGGCACGCCCTTTGTTCTCAATTTTCTCTATTTATACACCACGAACTTCCTTCCCACGGCCAATGTGGGACTAAATGTTTTTAGCTACCTTTAGTCCCATTTTGACTTTGAATTAGGCAATCTTTAGACTTGAATATCTCATTCATTCGAAGTCAAAATTGAACATGTGAATATACCACGTTCATCCCCAATGGAAGGAGAACACACTCCAACCATCATCCAATTGATTCGATCAACGGATCTCGCCGTAATTCAATTCAAAGATTCACTTTTATATTCTTCAATTCCAACAATCCCCCACAATGAATGGAGATTCAAGGAAATGACACACAAAGAGACTGACTTTATTGTGAAAGGTACTTTAGAAAAGAAACTGCATCAGGATAGGTGAACTAGGTCTTGAACCTTCCATAGCGAAAGCTTTATCGGACTTACTGACTAATCAGTGAACTAGGTCTTGAACTGTCAGCCGTTAGTGTAAGCCAAGTCAACAAGCCTCACACAGCATGGTTCAAAGTCTCGATCTCGGCCGCCGACTCGGCCGGCACCGAGACGGATCGGTCTCGGCGACTCGGATCGGACTCGGACGATACGCGCAAAACGCTACATAGAATGCCAAAAAAATTATGAAAAATTCATGACAAATCATAAAAAATTGTAGATATCAAAATTCATGTATCAAAACTAAACTGAGGAGGAGAGAGAGGAACAGGAACAGAGAGAGAGGGAGAGAGACGGGACAGAGGGGAGAGAGGGAGACACAGTCACACAGAGGAGGAGAGAGAGAGACGGAGAGAGAGGGAGAGAGAGGGACAGAGAGAGAGACAGAGAGAGGGAGAGGGGGAGAGAGACTGAGAGGGAGAGGGAGAGAGAGTCCGACAGAGATAGAGAGAGAGACGGAGATAGAGAGAGAGGGACAGAGAAAGAGACGGAGACAGAGAGGGACAGAGAGGGAGAGGGAGAGAGTCCGACAGAGAGAGAGAGTCCGACAAAGAGAGAGACGGAGAGAGAGTCAGAGAGAGACGAGAGAGAGAGAGAGACTGAGAGGGAGAGAGTCCGACGGGGAGAGAGAGACAGAGAGAGAGACGAGAGAGAGAGAGAGAGAGAGACGAGAGAGAGAGACTGAGGAGAGAGAGAGAGAGAGAGAGAGACAGAGAGCGAGTCGCTGCGGGAGAGAGAGACGGAGAAAGAGGGAGAGAGGCACAGAGAGAGGGAGAGGGGGAGAGAGAGAGACTGAGAGGGAGAGAGGGAAAGAGGGAGAATTACCTGCAGACGGCGACGGCGACGGCGACGCGGGGGGACGGCGAGGGCGACGCGGGAGGACGGTGAGCGCGAGAGAGAAAGAGAGAGAGATCAGATCTGATCTCTCTCTCTCCCTCAGCGTTTTTTATCGGGCGGGTCACGGGCGTCCGAGTCGGACCCGATCCGGGTCGACTCGGCGATCTTCGGGCGACTCGGGCCTCCGAGTCATATCGGAGGTGGCCGAGTCGGATACGACTCGGCCGAGTCGTATCCGACTCGGCCAATACTTCGAACACTGTCACACAGTGACTTTCCAAATCAACTTTGGTTCTCGGTTGTGTCCGTTTGGCCCTGGACATTCTTGGTTTCAGAGAGTATCTTTAGGGAATAACAGCCTCCATAGAAATTCCCAAAGAGCCGACCCAACTCTATACTCACATAGGTGATGGTCCTATTAAGAGTAGTCTACTCTACTCCACTTGTTTAGTAACAGATATAGGCATCATTAAAAGCGTTAAGCTTATCCTTAATCCACTTGTAGAAAAGCACTTATGTGCACCTTAGGAATGGATTGGAGTCAAGCTCCCAAGTGCTTACTTGCTGAGTCAATCATAACTAGTTTTCCTCTTGAACTTAGTCCGTGGGATCTCCAGTCGCTAAGTGAGGTTTCCATTAAGCTGACTCGGTATGGTTAGGCTTTTAGACCCATTCCCTCGATGCGCAGTTTATACGCTCTCCACTTAAACCTTTAATAAGCGGATCCGCTAAATTATCCTTTGACGATATAAAGTCAATAGAGATAATTCCATTTGAGAGCAACTGCTTCACGGTATTATGTCTACGACGAATATGTCTAGACTTACCGTTGTATATAACATTTTGTGCGCTAGATATAGCTGCTTGATTATATACATATAGCGGGCACTGGCTTTTGCCATAATGGTATATCTTCCAAGAATTGTCGAAGCCATTCTACTTCTTCTCCAGCCTTATCTAAGGCTATAAATTCCGATTCCATAATGGAACGGGCAATACATGTTTGCTTAGAAGATTTCCATGATACCGCTGCTCCTGCTAGAGTAAATACGTATCCGCTAGTTGATTTTGATTCCTCAGAATCTGCAATCCAATGAGCATCACTGCATCCTTCAAGTACAGGTGGATACTGTCCATATCTCAAGGCATATTCCTTAGTATGTGATACGTAACCCAATACTCGTAGTAGAGCGGTCCAATGTTGATCACTAGGATTACTAGTGTATCTACTTAACTTGCTTACAGCGTAAGCAATATCGGGTCTAGTGCAATTCATCAAATACATTAGACTTCCGATAATCTGAGAATACTCCAACTGGCGTATTCCAGTTCCTATATTCTTATAAAGGTGGACGTGTGGGAGAAAAGGATTTGTATTCTCCTTTATCCCATGATCCTTGAATCTTTCTATCATCTTATCCACGTAGTGAAATTGAGATAGACTGATTCCATCTGGTGTTCTGATGATTTTAATTCCTAAAATTACATCGACAACCCCCAGATCCTTCATGTCAAAACTGTTGAATAACATTCTTTTAGTGGACTTAATAATTTCAATATTAGTCCCAAGTATCAACATGTCGTCTACATAAAGACAAACAAGGAAGGAAAAGATGTCATTATGTCATAATGCACATTATTTATTCTGATGAGAGAATGAAGTTTGTGCTTATGGGAATACACATCTCTGTGGCATCTCCGTAAGGTGCATACATGGTTTAGAATAACAGACAATGGCCTAAAGATAGTATGCGCACACGGAAAGCTATTTTAACAAGTACAAGTTATTATATTGTTAGAGGGAGAAATATAGTTGATCTTATGAGATAACACAATTTCTGCTATGTCCACAGTAAGAGTGAGAGAAGATGATCTGACAGCATGGAAGAAGGAGAGTCTACATGCATCTTTCATGTGCTAAAATTAAAAACATTACTGAAAAAGAAAAACTGCTATATATCTTCATTAGTTTCAAAACAAAATTTCATTGCATAATAAAATTATTTTCATATAGAAGGAGCATAATCATCTTGATGGGCCATC
This sequence comes from Agave tequilana, assembly GCA_038442645.1. Lineage (NCBI taxonomy): Eukaryota > Viridiplantae > Streptophyta > Magnoliopsida > Asparagales > Asparagaceae > Agave > Agave tequilana. The sequence continues at coordinate 56,522 of JAVJIF010025841.1, read as the reverse complement.
TCTGAGAAGGACTCAGGAAAATATGAGCGTGCAACCGGTTTGTTTCATAATTAGATCACTAAGTTTACCATATTTGATATTGATCAAGCTTCATAAACTTTGACACTTTCTTTTGTATCAGGTTCCAACTTACTTATCACTTCATGGTCATCTTGGCTCCAGTGGGATACATAACACTATTCGTTCAGTTAACAAAGGTTTAGCCACGCCAATTGCAACTCAAGAATATGTCACCAAAATTGCCACTTGAGAACATGTCAGTTTGCCTTTGCATTCTTTCTTCTTATTTTCCCCCCTGACATTGGCAAGCTCTTTATTCATTAGTATTAAGTAAATGTTTACCTGTTGGTTATTACAGGTGCAACCTATTGGAAATGACTTGTCACCTTATGGTCACTCAAGCTTCAATAGGATACCTCACAACAATTATTCAATGAACCGTGATTTACTCATGTGCCAATTGCAACTCAAGGATACGTCACCCAAATTGCCACTCAAGGACATGTCAGTTTGCCTTTTCATTTTTTTCTTCTTATTTTCTCCCAACATTGCAAGCTCCTTATTCATTAGTATTAAGTAAACGTTTACATGTTAGTTATTACAGGTTCAACCTGTTGGAAATGACTTATCACCTTATGGTCACTCTAGCTTCAACGGGATACTTCACAACAATTATTCAGTGAACCGTGATTTAGTCATGTCAATTGCTGACTCAAGAATACGTCACCCAAATTTTGACTTTTGTTTTTCATTTTTCTATTTACATTGTGATCTTTTTTAGTCATTACATTTTTCTTATTACATTTTGCCTATTAGAAATGAGTTGTCACTTTATAGTCACTTTGGCTACTTCAAACAGCAAAGTGGAATGCATCTCTTGTCAGCTAGCATTGCATCCAAAGTTCTGTCGAAACATGAAGACACTGAGGATTTAGTATTTGTGAACTTTGTTTCTTTTGTTACAATATTATCACATGAATTTGGTTAAATGTTTGATTTTTCAAATGTAGTGTTGGAGTTGTGGACTTAATGTGGTTGGGTAATTTGACCATGTTTTTAACTATGTTTGAAAGTTCTTATGTTATTTGGCCAAGAGTTTGTAGTTGATGTCAAACTTTTAAGCTTGCGGCAAGTGATCTACTGCAACTAATCATACAGACATGTTTAACATGTTCCCCTAGTGAGAAAATGACGCTTATATTTTGGTCAAATAACTATTTTCAGATTAGAAACTGTTTCCTCGTTTTTTTATTTTAAAATTCATTAGTGCCGAATCAATTGTTCCGGATCAGAGTTTTTAGTTTTCTGATACAAAACTGATCACCGTAGTTAGAGTAGTTGATAGTGTCAGGAATTCTGACAGCAGGTATTACATGATAAATTGCTGGTAGTCTCACCTTGATTTGTTCAGTAGTACAAAGAGCTTATTGCCAAAAAAAAAAAAATAGATTCACGGGGTAGCAGTTCAGTTGTTACACAAATCCAGCTCAAACCTATATATACCAAACAAGAAAAAAAACATAAATAGAACATATATACCAAATTCCAAACATAAAAGTATCATACACTAACCAATAACCATGCTCAAAACAACAAAACTCTCAAGTCAGAATAATGTTCTGAATCATATTAATATAGCTGATACAAAATAAAAATTCTAGAAGACCAAATAGAAAATTTTGACAATATCTCAAGCATGAGATTAACTTCTGAGTTAAGAAGATGATGGCATCAAAGCCACTAGCCACAATTTTATTCGTTCACAAAACAAGTAATAGGATATTTTGTCCCTATGCCATTGGATGCCAAGATTGGTTTGCAAATAGATTTGCAAAGCTTGATAACACAACCATGCCAAGATCAGTGTGCGTTCTTTGAGAAAATTTATTTGGTTTCAAATCAACTATTCAATTACATTCGGAATTGATAAGTTCTAATCTAATCCTCAAAGAATTGGTGTGACCTCTGAATTTGCTCTACTTCCTTATATTCTTTCCTTACAAAAGGAATAATCATGTTTCTTTCTTACTCTTTCAAAGAAATAGTCGAACACCTGTTGGGCAAAATACTATTCATTAGCAATCTATAAGGAAAAAAATCCTCTGACTATCATTTCTCATTACAAATCAGAGTCAGTTTCTTTCATTACTGAAAAAAAAAAATATGAATCAAAATGGAAGAAAACAAACACAAAAGGAGATTGGAAAAAAGTGAAAATTTTCTTTTTCAAGAAGAGATCCATTTTGGGTTGAGTTTGTTGCCTGTGACCGACACTTTGGATTTGGTTTAGTTCTCAACAACTGTGCTCACTGCTCGGGATCAACGAGTGCAACAGGCATGGTAGGAGTGACTCGTTATCTGTGACAGAGAGCTGGGTTGAAAAATATTGCCCACCAAATTTGAGTTTTAAAGTTGAACTGCATTTATTTCTTCAAAAGAAAAAATAAGTTGAGCTACATTTATTTTGCTTCTATGTTGGAGTCCATGTCAGAATCCAACTAATCAATTCCTTTGTCATGTAGGAATCCACATCAAAATCCAACTCATCAACTAAAACGGTAGGTACTCAAAAGAGTATTTGTAGCATTGCCCCTGAAATATTCAATGGGTAAGCGATACGTATATTTTGAGATAAATATCAAATTTTATCTCCTAAAAGTTGAAGTATTAGACGCAAAACTAACCAAAAGTTTTAAAGTTAGTCTTGTGCATTTATTGAATATTCATGGCATTTCCCATGGACATACACAATCATAAAGCAGAATGATAGATGACTATATGAACATATTGCATCCTTCTCATGTATTCCATGCCAGTTAGGCTGATATTAGGTTTTGGGAAGGCTTGAGAAAAGGAAGCACAAAAGGCAGGAGCCGCATTCACAAACTACACCAAGGATGAGGTAGTACCGGTGGTGATACTTCCACCAGGACCACCTCTAGTGACTACGGGATTCCAAGCACGAGGAGGAGGTAACTAATCGGTTAGGGGCTATCCTAGACAAGAGCCATGAGAAGTGGTGATATCATACCATATGACTGGCCAAGTCTTAACCATGTGCCTTTGTCCTAAAGTTGTATTTTCTTCCATACTCCTTTATGTGTACAATCAGGGAGGGGTGTATATGTTGTGGTTCTTTTCTTTCTTTTTTGTTTTGTGTGTGTGGTGTGGGTGCGTGGGTAGGGTGTTAAGGTACTGGTTTTTTCACCGTTTTACTCAAAAAAATGGGGGTCGGGTGGAATCGTGGAATGAAAAAATGTCAAAAGGAGGTGAAAACAACACAACATCGGGATTTGGAAGCAAGGGGCAAAGCAGCAAGTTTCACATTTGTTGCTTAACTAGTAATGTAGTAAGGTGCGATTTGAAGGTAAAGGAACGGCATGAGAAGTGAGAAGTGGCATTATTGGGTGAGCTGCCTCAGAACAAGGCAAATATATTTAGTGATTCACGGTGCAGATCAGTTAAGGAACTCAGGGAAATAAAGAATCAGGGGATGGTAACTTGATGTATCGGCGTGCATAGACAACATCAAACTATAAATGGAGGTCGTAAAAAGAAAATGGGGCTTCACACCATCTGCAGATTGTAAAGTATGTGATGTTTCATGGGGCTCAAGAGGACCTCTCCTAAAAGCAATTTACGGCAATAATAACCAAAAAAAGGTTTTTTCTTTCAACATTTATGTTGCATGTTGTGCAAACTGAACTCCTTACCCAGATACCAACATCCATTACATCAAAAAATCACAAGCATAAGATGAGGCTATAAGATCCAAATAAGGTAAATGATAACTGATAAGGCATGACGCGCAAGCTCCCCGGAGTTTCCTCACTAATTAAAAAGAACAAAGAAAAGTAGAAAGAAATAAGAAGAAAACAACTTAAAATGATATACATTTTGCAATTGGACTAGGATCATGTGCCAAAATTTTATAAGCATTAGTGCCATAGTACAGTTGGATGTAACAGTATACTTTAGGAATAAATCAAGTATACAATTTAAGTGGTTTTGACATGCCCCCAGAGAGGATACAGTACATGGTTCAAAGTCTCGGTCTCGGCCGCCGACTCGGCCGGCACCGAGACGGATCGGTCTCGGCGACTCGGATCGGACTCGGACGATACGTGCAAAACGCTACATAGAACGCCAAAAAAATTATGAAAAAATCATGACAAATCATAAAAAATGTAAACATCCAAATTCATGCATCACATATTCAAAACATATCACCTAACACTCAAAACATAACGTGAAAGCATAAATACAAGCGTCGTCGGTAGAAAAATATCAAAATATATGCATAATATAGTAAATTGCACAAAATAATTTATAAGTACCTGCTAATAATATCAAGATGGTTTCTTAAGATATCTTTAGTAAGTATGTACTTCGAACTTAGTAGCATACTATTTATTTACATATTTTCCCTGAAAGAAGGATCATTCACAAGAACAGCAATAGTCACCAAGTCATATACATAAATGCTCATAGCTTTCTCCAAAATGTAAGATTATGTTGTGTAATTCGTTGATTTGCGGTAAGAACAGCTTGTCAAACTTTTGTACATATCTTCTTCCTCATGTTACTCGAAAAACAAAAGTATATTTTTGCTCACAACAGCCTATATTTGTCAGACAAGCAGAATTTTGATATTACCCTTTTCAATTACCCATTCTTGATGATAAACTTCCCTAAACAGAAACCAGGTGATCCCATTAAATCAGGTGATTCCAAATCCACCAAAGAAGAACACTAATCAGAAGACACCAACCTCTCAACTTCCCGGATTGCTTCAGTGCTCCCGCACATGACAAATTTCCTCACCCCTGATCCTGAATCCATCTGCCTGCGGTAGGATCCACTATACATTAAACACAAATTAATTAGAGAGAGAGAGGAACAGAGAGAGGGAGAGAGACGGAGACAGAGGAGAGAGAGGGAAACACAGTGGAGGAGAGAGAGACGAAGAGAGAGAGAGAGGGACAGAGAGAGGGAGAGGGGGAGAGAGACTGAGAGGGAGAGGGAGAGAGAGAGTCCGACACACACACACACAGAGAGAGAGACAGAGAGAGTCCGACAGAGAGAGAGAGATACAGAGGGAGAGAGAGATACAGAGGGGGAGAGAGAGTCCGACAGAGAGAGATTGAGACAGAGAAAGAGAGAGAGTCGCTGCGGGAGAGAGAGAGAGAGACAGAGAGAGAGAGTCGCTGCGGGGGAGAGAGAGTCGCTGCGGGGGAGAGAGACGGAGAGAGAGAGAGTCGCTGCGGGGGAGAGAGACAGAGAAAGAGATGGAGAGAGGCACAGAGAGAGGGAGAGGAGGAGAGAGAGACTGAGAGGGAGAGAGGGAAGAGGGAGAATTACCTGGCGACGGCGACGGCGACGCGGGGGGACGGCGAGCGCGCGAGAGAGGGCCAGAGAGAGAGATCAGATCTGATCTCTCTCTCTCCCTCAGCGCCTTTAAAGGTGCTTCGTCACGGGCGCCGAGTCGACCCGGATCGGGTCCGACTCGGCGATCTTCGGTCGACTCGGGCCTCCGAGTCGTATCGGAGGGGGTCGAGTCGGATACGACTCGGCCGAGTTTTCGAACTCTGATACAGTATGCACCTCCCAAATGGGCAAGCTTAACTATTAAGTTATTCACCATGGTCCCTCTGCCAAAAAAGCTCGCTTAGATTAATTCTTGAGTTCTTTGGAATTGTTTTACAACAGAGACTTCTAGCCACATCCCATGTGGGACTTCTCACAATTATGTCGGAATAACTAGTATATATTCAATAAATGATTATTGAAATGACTTCTTTTCTTTTTCTTTTCTTTCTTCCTCCAAAATTTTAATACGTCACCTTTAATCTATGTTGTGGGTGCTTAATCGGTTTTTTCTGCTCTAAATTAGATTATATTGAGAATTTCTTAAATAATTAATTAATTAATAATTAAGTGTAATGCAAGTCCTAGTTAAAATTTGGAAAGATTAGAAGATGCTAATGGCTTGGATCTAATTTTCTCATGTTCAGATCAAGAGATCACAGCACATTAAAATCAATCTACTGCAGTGATTAAAACAAATATAAAAAACAAGAGGAGTGTTTCTTTCAGATCCCAAACTTCAACAGCTCACACGAAATGCAGGAAAAGATTAAAAATTGTATCAGAAAATAACAACCAAATCCGAAGAAATCATACATTAAACTTAACCCACAACAAATCAAACAGAGTAATAAAAAGAGATAACACGGGCAATTACGTGGCTGACCTCAAGATAAAGCGGCGGCTGCTGCCGGCGGGCGAGAGAGAGAGAGATGTGAGCTGTACGACCCGCACTGAAAGCAAATCCTGACTCGGTCAACGTCATTGACTACGCGCCAAAAAGGACGGTCGTGACGGCCGCCCACGCGGCCCTGTACGACCTAACGGGTCGCGGTTCCAGCGGGGGTGAGGGGGTGATGAAGTGGACCGCCGCGGGCCCCTCCACGAGCAAGATCCTGCTGGGCCACCTTAGTAAAATTGGCATGGGCTTTGGCCGACCTGAACAGTCACGGGCTTGGGTGCGAGGGCAAATGGGCCTGCTAGTGGCCTTTTGATCGTCTCGTCGGATGGGTCTATTGGGTTTAATTCAGTGCGTTTACTCGGAATAATGTAGCGACGACGGTGTATGACGAGATGGTGGTAGTGAACTCTAAAAAAGACGATCTGTTAGCGCGGATCACAGTGGATGGGTGCTCTCTAAAAAAGATGGGTGATCGTATCATATTTCTCTTTTTATTTTTATAATAACAAAAAATATGTTTTATCCGTTAATTATGATTTTTATTTTATTTTAGTTTTGTTGATTATTTTGCATCTTTATCGACGTAGGGCTGAGGACATTGTAATGAAATTGCATGGATGTATTTTCTTTTTTTTTTTTTCAATTTACTGCCGAAAATAATGGCTTCTATAACAATTTTAAATTTTAATAAGGATCAATGTTGTTCCATGATTTGATATATCATTTATATAACGATCGACAAATAAATAAAGATGTTTCCTACAATAAGTTGATAATCCTGTGCAAGTTCTGGGTGAGAATTGATAATATCACTCTCAATCCTTTTGGCTTGGAATTTTACATGGAGCTTCTCGTGGGTTTGTTGGCTGTTTGGTTGCAAGGAAGTGGGCGGAAGTAAAGAAATATAAAAGTATAATTGCTCACTTTCTTATCTATCCAAACACCGAAAAAGGAAAATAAGAAAACCCTTTTTCCTTTTCTCTTTTCTCTTTTACACAAGCATTTCCTCACTTCCAGAGTGTTACAGTTAATTTTGTGGTCATGTAAATCTCATTTGTAAAAAGTTGCAGCATAAGACAGTTAATTTTTTAATCATGTAAATCTCCCTTGCATTCTAATTACAGTCCATTTTTTATTTTTCTTAATTAATTTTTATTTTAATATTATTTTACGGTCAACTTTGTGGTCAACTTTTTCACTTCCACTTTTTCACATTACCATTCAAAACACCGGAAAAGACAAAACATTTTCCAAACCATACTTCCCAATAACATCTAAACACCGAAAAATTTACTAACCAATTTCCAAATTCCAAAGAGAATTATTACCACTTCCTCAATTCCTCACTTCCTCACTTCCACCTTTAACCAAACAGGCCAAGGTGGGGTTCTACGTAGAGAAGTAGTGGGCCGGGCTTGGGCTCACTAATGTAAGTCTAGCTTGGGGCCTGAATAAAGCTTACAACATCCAAGCCTAACGCATACACTTGGGATCTGATACATGGGCCTAAGTTACTTTAGACTAATTATTATTTTAAAGAATTGATTTATTTTTTTTTCAAACCATATTTCTTGCATTGTTTTGGCATTGTATTTTTAAAAATCTTAGAAATTTAACACCTTGTGTTCCTCAAACATTTACAATGGTTATTGTCTTAAAATTATTTATGTCGTCTATCCAGTCCTAAAGTGTAAATTTCGATCCTGGATTATAATCCAAAAGATTTATGGTAGAAAACAGTTGCAAACTCGCTTGATGACACACATATTTTATGTCAATCTACGTGGTTCATCAAAATGTGTCCTTAAATTAGACAATGAGCTACCAAATTTCAGACCATGAGCTACCAAACGATCTTTGTACCCCAATTTTTTTTTTTTAATTCACTGCATTTAAGCTTCAAATCAAAGAACACATTTGACCCTCAATCATGCAACACAATGTACCCCAATCGTCGTCATTGGGGGTACATTGTGTATGATCAGTCGGTTCTCTGCAAGTTTCCTATTTGAATTCTGACTTCGTTTTTAATCCGATTTCAGAGTTGTTGGTTTTCTTTCTTCGTGGAGTCTCTGGCTATGGATTGAGCGGTTTTGTACTCTAATTTATAACATGCATTGGTAATTTGATTAATAAGATCTCTTTCCTTTTTGTCCCGAGGACGTACGCAAATTGTCGAATCTTATTAAATCTCGTGTCCTTTACTTTGTTTTTATGTTCGTGCGTGTGTGATTGATCTCGGGAACTCTGATAGTTGTGTTTGAACCCTGAGGACCCAATGTGCCTTCCATAGAGCTCTCATCTCATGAGGCCCCCTTCCCTCAGCTGACAATCTTTGAGAGAGACAAGAGCAAAGGGCTCATGGCAAAGATTCCAAAAGTGAGCAAGCCCACATAATGGGCAAGAGGAAGGGCTTGGTGATGTTAAAAGAGGGGGTTTTAGGGACCACAAGGAGTCTAAATTATCTATCTTGTAGTGAATCAGAGCACACTTCAAGCCTGTCATAGGCCAAACTGATCCCAAGTACCAAAAGAAGCGTTTTGGTTGCATGTCTCTTTCATTTTTGGGAAAAGACCAACTATCTAACTCATGAGTTCATATGCATTATGTTTTTAGGGTTTGTGATAATGCTAGAAATTAAGATTGGTGGCAAAAAAAAATCGAGGAGGAGGAGGAGGAGGAGGAGGAGAAAGATATTAGCTTTATTTTGTAAGTTTACATTTCAATTCTAATGAATATAAAGTTAAAGGTAAGAGTCAAATAGAACGCATTCACAAATTTATCTGATTTTTCTTTCTTTCTTTTATATATTTATAGAATAAAATAGCATGATGCGAGCAAAATTTAAATTCTTATATCAAAGAATAATATTAAATTGAAGATTTTTGTATTATTTAGAAGTTTTTTTATTTTAGAATTTTCATAATATGTAATTGTATGCTCATTATTTTCAGGTATTGTTCTCATCATCAATAATATATAAAATTCATTTTTTTTTTTCAAATGATTTAACACCTATATATCTTGCCAGTTGCGATTAGGTTTTAGTTGTATGTCATCAATAGTTGTTCAATTAATGTCACATAATTTGTTGACTAATTGCTAAATAGCTAAACCCTTTGGATCAAAATAGTAATTAGAAAGAGACAAAGGTGCGATTATCTATATTCATCTCTATTTTGACTCATTTTAATAATTATAAAAGAGGCACAAATCATTTGGTTTAATCTATAGTTTCAATCCTAATCAAGACCAGTAACTTTAGATTAAATGTAAAAGTATGGCACTAATCTAGGGATTGTTGGCGCAGAGGCCTTCCACTCTAGTTTTAATGATAATTAACTCATGTAGTTATAGTTTACTAATAATCTTGTGATATTTAGTTTCAGATATCTAACCAAGATATTAGCAGGTGATTAGCTTCAACAAAAGTGTTTTGGAGCTTTTACATGGTGATTCAAGAGCTCGAGCGTCAAAGTTCATATCTAGCACTCGTTGGAGTCAAGCTCGGGGAATCGCGTTTGGATCGAGTCAACTTGGAGACGGCGTTCTACAAGAAGACTTCAGTTTGTTTAGTTAAGATTTAGTTTAGATCCATTGTAAAGATAGATAGTGTGATATGCTCAAGTTCACAACACACACTTGTTTTAAGTTTCATGTTTATTGATTTTGGTTTTCGGTTTAACCGATCTTGGTTTTCATAAATAGATAGAATCAAAACAAGTTAACATGGTTTAATGCATATTATATTTGATCTATATACATATATGCTTCATCTATTTAGAAAAACTTATTTTGATACACTATTCATGTGTTTGGAGTTTTGTATTTAGACAAAACTTATTTTTAGATTTAATGTCAAAAACATAGATATAATACCTTTCATGTATATTGGATTCTATCCATATACTATATGCTTCCAAGTTGTTTCAATATCATGTTTTTATATTTTTACAAGTTTATAGAAAAACTGTATTTTCCTTTAGAAGTTTAGTTTCTAGAAAAATACTGTTTTTGGTTTAAGGCAAAATTTTCAAGTCACAAAATGGTTCAAAATGTTTGTAACATGGTTTAATATTTACTCAAACATGTTTGTATTTCAAAGATATAACATGAATTGATTTTTATGGAATTTATGTGATTTTATGGGATTTAATTGAAGTTAAAAATATAAGTTTTTAAATCCTGAAAAATGTCCCTGTCAGGCTCTGACGGTCGACCGGGCCAGTGGTCGGTCGACCGGACCAGTGGTAGGTCGAACGGACCGGTCAACCGATGTGCACAAGACGTGCACAAAGGCTAAGTGATTTGGCCGGTCGACCAAGCAGTCGACCGACTGAAGTCAGCCTATTCTCGGGTGCGGCCGGTCGACCGGGCGGTCGACCGTTCACCTTGGCCCGGTCGACCGGGCGGTCGATCGGCCAGAGAGCAATTGCTCTCTGGATCTGGCACGGTTTACCGGGCGGTCGACCGGAGGGCTCAACGGTCACATTTTTGACCGTTGGCCGGTCGACCGGCCGGTCCACCGGAAGGGCAAAAATGCCCTTTTCAGCTGCCAACGGGTAGGTTATAAATACCCCCATTTGAGTTGATTTTTGATAAGAATTTTAAGAGTAAAATTTCTCCCATTTATAAGTATTTTAATACAAGTTTTCAAAAGAGTTTTTAAGTAAAAAAGATTCATCTTTATTTGTTTTCAAGAGTTGAAAAAATCAAAGAAAAATAGAGATTTGGGATATTTGTTTTGTTCCTCATTCTATATCTATTCTAGTTATTTTCTCAAGTATTTTTCTTTGTTATTTGATTTCCAAACACCTTAATTTCTCACACTTGAGCTTATCTACTATCATATCTATTAGAATCTTTGTTTTGTGAGAAAAGAAGTTGTTTGTGGTCTTTGAGATCATCAAGTTGTAAACCTTCCATTGATTATGATATCCCTCTAGTGAGAGGTGATTGAGTTGATATCCCTCAAGTATGAGGTGATAGTGGAAGTGGTATTTGGCTCCCTCTAGTGAGAGGTGGAAATTGTGATTGGAATCCCTCAAGTGTGAGGTGATTGTGTTTGAGTGGCTTTGTGCCTATCCCTCATTTATGAGGTTGATATTGAGTGGCTTTATGCCTTGCCTCTAAGTGTAGAGGTTGTATTTGTTGGAGAGAGAAGTTATGTACCCCCAATTGTATTTACCCCAAATCCTCAGTGGAGGTTGAAGGTTCACCTAGAGGGGGGGTGAATAGGTGATGGCTAATCTAATGGTTACTTAATGATGAATGATGCGGAAGCTAAAAATAATTATGACCTAATTAAAACTTTTACACTAAACACCACGTATAACACAAGAGTGTTGTCGAATTCCCCGTGAAGGGCTCTGGACAAACTCCTCTAGATTCCCCTTGAATGGGTTGAGGTGCCGCGTTAGCTCTCTTGGTTAAATACAAGTGTTAGCAAACAACCCAAGCAAGTATAACAATTTAAGCACACAAGTATATCATGCATATAAAGATGAACAATAAAGAATGCAAGATATAAACAAGTAAGGGAGAGAGAGAGAAAAAGGCAATCGCAAACACAAGAGATTTGTTTCGAGGTTCGAGCACACTTGCTCCACATCCCCGCCTTCGACACACGAAGGATTTCCACTATGCAAGATCCCAATGGATCTCTCCTCGGTGTCGCAACACCTACAATCCCTCGGACTCCCTAGTCCCGTACACACGCAAGCCCACCGGCTCGCCGAGGCCGCACCTCAATCTCCAAGAGTTCACACACGAACTCTAAACCACCAAGTCCTCACTAGGACCCAAAACAATCCGCGAACACACACGTCCGCCTTCTCAAAGAAACAAAATAGAACTTTGGTGATCACAACTCTTGATCACCTAAAATCCTCTCACAATAACACTCCTATAGAATGAATAGCTCAATGGTTGCTCAAGTGTTTGTGTGAGAAAAACAAGGAAGAGAATGGTGGAGGAAACTCAAAGAAATCACTTTTACACTCTTGATAAAAACTTTCCTTTTAATTGGAAGTATTGGCTCTAAATTTTGTGGAGAAAAACCTCTGAAAAGAGTAGGAAAAACTGGCTCTAAAAGTCTCCAAAAATCTTAGCTTAAAATAATGACCAAACTCCCAAATTTATAGGCTGAAAAAATATAGCCGTTGGGGTCTGTCAGACCTGCCGGTCGACCCGTCCGGTCGACCGCCAACGGTCAGAAATCCGACCGTTGGAGCCACGGTCGACCGCCCGGGTCGACCGAGCCACTGGAGCAGAGAGTAGAACTCTCTGTCGGTCGACCCGTACGGTCGGCCGAAATTTTCAGAGTGCAGAGCTCTCTGGATCGGTCGACCGGCATGGTCGGCCGTCCTCCAGGGCACAAAGGTGTGCACGTCTGTGCACGTCGGTCGACCCAACCGGTCGACCGACTTCAGTGTTAGTCGACTATAAAGGAAGCAAGTCGACTTATCTGAAGCCTGAAACAGAAAACTGGGATTTAAAACTTGGTCTTTTTGATTGAAATAAAATCCCATAAATATATAAAAAATCTACAAAAATAGTTTAACCAATATACTTTGATATACAAACATGTTTGCACAAAATCAAGGCATGTTATAAAAGATTGGACTATTTTTGTAAGTTTGGAAATATTGGTTCATGATAAAAACTATTTTTCCAAAATATGTTTTTTCAAATCTTCATCAAATACGAAAACAAGATATACTTTTAAAGCATAGTGTGTATGGATATGATTCACTACACAATCAAGATGAAATATCTATGTTTTTGACATTAAGCTCTAAACTTGATTTTGGTTAAAGGCAAGTATATAGGAAATACCAAAAATCAAAATTCAAACATGTATTTTTCCAAAGTAAAAATCTTTTCTTTTATGAAACAATTCTATCAAGAGTGTGTGTGTGATATATATACTTGAGCAATCCACCAACTACTCTATCCTTTACATTTTTAACTAAAACAAAAATAAAATCTTATACCTAGACACAAGTCTTCATCTTCTTGAAGTCTTCACTTGAAGGCTTCTCATCTTCTTGACTTGGTCCAAGCTTGATCCAAAAGCTCTTTGGATCACACCGTGCTAGCTCCAAATCTTGACATTTTATCCTTTGTTGAGCTATGCACCTACTAAGATCTTGATAATGAATCTGTCACTAATTAAACACAAGATCATTAGTAAACATAACTATATGAGTTGATCATCATCAAAACTAGGGTGATAGGCTTTTGGGCCAACAATCTCCCCCTTTTTGATGATGACAAAACTCATGAAGTTATATATGCATGGATTAAAGTAAAGCTTCAAAGAAGCTCCCCCTTAACTCATGCATAACACATAAACAAAATAAATATGCAATGAGGCTCATAAACATGTATGCAAATGTAGGAGTAAACATGCTAGTCAAGCATAAAACAAAATCACAAAATCTTTTTCTCCTATTTGCAAAACAAAACATATATGCATAAACATAAATTCTTTTATAAAAACATGCATATATAGCAAATACCTCTCCCCCTTTTCGTCAATCATCAATAAAAGGGTTTAAGGTAAAACAAATCATCAAATTTTTCTCCCCTTTTTTGTTATAAACAAAGAGATCAATAAGGGGTCAAACATATCAATAAAGGGTTATATGCGATATATATTCATGAAGAGGAAGACGCTAAGTTAGCTTCCCTACACATATGCATCACATGAAGAAGGGATGACAAGTCCCAATTCACATAATACATATTATGTAATACATAAGAGGAGATGTGAAGCTCCCCCTACACACGTGTATCATATAAAGAAGAGTTGTCAAGCTCCTCAATTTATAATACACTCAACATGAATCTATATGTAGAAGAGATGTAAAGCTCTCCTTGCATATAAGAAATACAAATCAAAATTTTTTTTAATTTTTCTTAAACAAAAATTTTTAAAGGTATCAGAGCTTTAGTAAAACAAATAAATTTTAAGATACTAAATTGAAAATAATCATTTTTGTAAATCATATTGATACCAATTGAAATTAACAATTATGAAGTTGAAACATATTGATACCAATAGTGAACATATTGATCAAAAATTTTTATTTTTCATCATAAACTTGTTGGCCCAAAGGCTTTCACCCTAGTTTTGATGATGATCAACTCATGAAGTTATATTTACTAATGATCTTGTGTTTAATTAGTGACAGATTCCTTATCAAGATCTTAGTAGGTGTGGAGCTTCAACAAGGATTTAAAGACAAGTTGGAAGCTAGCACCGGTCGATTCATGAGCCTATGCATAAAGAACACATCTAGAGATGAGCTCGGTGGATTGCATGTGGACCAAGTCAAGAAGATGAGAAGACTTCAAGGGAAGACTTCAAGATCAAGACTTGGGTCTAGGTATAAGATTTTGTTTTTGTTTTAGTTAAAAATGTAAAGGATAGATAGTTGGTGGATTGCTCAACTCATATCACACACACACTCTTGATAGAATTGCTTTCATAAAAAGATTTTCATGTTTAGAAAAGAATTAATAAAGATTTTTCATTGGACAAAATACATGTCTTGGTTTTTGATATTACCTATATACATATCTTTCAAAACCAAGTTTAGTGCTTTATGTCAAAAACTAGATATTTCATCTCGATTGTGTAGTGGATCATATCCATACACACTATGCTTTAAAGTATATCTTGTTTTTGTATTTGATGAAAATTTGGAAAAACATGTTGTTTTAGAAAAACAGTTTTTTATTATGAGCCAATATTTCCAAGTTACAAAAAATAGTCAAATCTTTAATAACATGCCTTGATTTTGTGCAAGCATGTTTCTATATCATAAAACTATTTTTTTGTAGAATTTCTAAGTATTTATGGGATTTTTTTATTAAGCCAAAAAGACAAATCTTTAATCCCAAAATTTCTGGTTCTGGCAGTTCTGATTTTTCAGAACTGACAGTGGCCGGTCGACCGGGTCGGTCGACCGGACGTGCACGGACGTGCACGCCTGTTTGCACTAGAGAACGGTCGACCGTGCCGGTCGACCGATGCAGAGAGTTCTGCTCTCTGGATTTCTCGGTCGACCGGGCCGGTCGACCGGAGGCTGCAACGGTCGGATTTTAGACCGTTGCCGGTCGACCGGACCGGTCGACCGGTAGCTCTGACAGAGCCCAATGGTTAGATTTTTCTGGCCTCTATAAAAGGGGGTTTTGTCATTGTTTTTAGCCAAGATTTTAGGAGAGCTTTTGTCCAGATTTTCCCATTCCTTTCAGAAAGTTTTCTCCACAAATTTTGTGTGCAAATACTTCCAATCAAAAGGGAAGATTCATCAAGAGAGTGTAATTGTGATTCTTTGAGTTTTTCCTCCACCTTTCTAATCCTTGATTTTCTCACACCACACTTGAGCATCCATAGTTATATCTATCCTATAGGAGAGTGTTGTAGTGAGAGTTTGTAATTAGTGATCAAAGTATTGTAGATCACCAAAGTTTTCATCTTGTATTTTGAGGAGACGGGCAAGTGTGCTCGTGATTGTTTGGGTCCTAGTGAGGACTTGGTGTATTCGGGTTCGGGTGCGAACTCGTGGTGATTCGAGGTGCGGCCTCGGCGAGTCGGTGGACTTGCGTGTGTACGGGACTTGGGAGTCCGAGGGCTTGTAGGTGTTGCGGCACCGAGGAGAGATCCATTGGGATCTTGCATAGTGGAAATCCTTCGTGTGTCGAAGGCGGGGATGTAGAGCAAGTGTGCTCGAACCTCGAAACAAACCCTTTGTGTTTGCGATTGCTCACTCTTGCTTTCTTACTCTTTTTGTCTCACTTATATCTTGGATTCAATTATTGTCTATATCTATATGCTTGATATATACCCTTGTGCTTATTGTCATATATTGCGTGGGATGTTGTTAACACTAGTATTCAACCAAGAGAGCCAACGCGGCACCTCAACCCATTCAAGGGGAATTTAGAGGAGCTTGTCCAGAGCCTCGCAAGGGGAATTCGGCAACACTCTTGAGTTATACATAAGTGTTTAATTAAAAGAAGTTTAATTTGGTCATCTTAGTTTTAATTCCGTATTATTTGTTCATAAGTGACCATTAGATTAGCCTTCACCTATTCACCCCCCCTCTAGGTGAACTTACAGTTGGTATCAGAGCCAAGTGCTCTTGATATTGGTCTAACAACCTAGAGTTAAAGATCCTCATTTTAGGCTAATCACAAGATTTTAGTACACACACCATGGACTTCATGTCACCACCCACCTTTGACATTCTTAACATCCAAATTTGGAAGGTTAAGATGTCTTTGTTCCTCAAAGGACTTGGCCTTAGTGTATATCTTGCCACAACTAATAGAGAATATTGCTTAAATGGTAAGAACATTGAGGCTAATGCAAAAGCTCTTCATGCTATTAAATCAACCCTAAATGATGATTATTTATCTAGGGTTTCTAATGTTGAATCGGCTTTTGTAGTATGGAACATCATCACCTCCCCGGCGAAAAAGATCTATACTATGCGGGGAGCGATTCGGACGTTGGAAGCGACATCTCCAACGTGTGCTACATGGTCCAAGGGGATAACCCCCTTGAGGTAAATTCCGAATCCGATGATGAGGACATGTCATATGATGAGCTCACTTCATTTTGCCAAACAATTCTTGAGAAATATGACATGATTAAAAAGGAAAATAAAAATTTGAAAAAGAATATTGCTTGCATGCATGTAGAACAAGACTCTTTTAAATCTAACATTGCATGTTTAGAAAAAGAGAATGATGTTTTGAAAAATGAAAATATTTCCTTGATGTCTAAATTGAATACTTTATGTGAAGGAAATATGGTTTTGAAAAATAAGATTGATTTGGTGGAAAACAAAGAGAAGAAGTTTTTCAAGAAAATAAATCTTTGAAAAGAAAATTTATTGAAAAGAAAAAGATTTTGTTTCTCAAAAGAAAAAGAAAAATGATTCTATATCTCATCATGCCTTATATGCCACCACTAATGAGATAAATGTTTTGAAAAATAAAATGGATAATTTGAGTTCAACTTTGAACTCTTGTGCATTTAATCATACTAAGTTGAGTCAATGTTTTCTAAGAAACAAACTCCTCATGTTCATGCACATCACTCTCATCATCATGCTTATGTTGCACAACATGATTACACTCCTACACATAAGCATACTAAGGTATACGTATGTACACATTATGGTCGCAAAGGCCATTTAGCAAAATATTATTTTGATAAGAAACCTCATTTATATTTTGTTAAGTATAAAAGATTTTGGGTTCCTTACAAGTCTAACCCCAAAGGACCCAAGAAAGTATGGGTACCAAAACCCTCACCCTTCGATTTTGATGTAGGTGAGGGCTCTCACAAAACGTGAGAGGATTGGTGCCTTGATAGCGGATGAAATGGACATAATGGACAAACTTTTGGATGCATTGCTATCAAGGAAATTTTGGTGGGTCAACCACCATGCTAGGAGCTTTGGAGTTGGTAACGATTTCTAAACTCCTATTTCTTTTATGTACATGCTCTTTACATTCATAATATTCATAGCATGTTCATGTTTTAAGATTTTATGTGCTTCATGTGGCATTTACATGCTTAAATGTAGAATGTATCAAACTTGCTTTTATACATATAAAAATAGTGAACTACAATTGACTCATATATATCTTGAACTTCATGCTCACTTGTATCCACTTTTTGTATATGTATAATCTAGTTTTAATGATTCTCTTTTATACATGTTATTGCCTATTTTAGTGATTTACTTCATGTATATGAACTTTTAATTCAAATCTAATAAATATACATGTATACCCGTGAGTCTCTTGCCTTCATGCAAACATCATTAATAGACTCTTTTATTTTGGGATATGTATGTGTATTGTTAGGATTGGATTAATCATACATATACCATGAAGATTAGTGATTTGATGAAAATGTTTTTGAATTGATTTGTGATTTATGATCTTTTTGAGCTTGAATGACTATTTTCATAAGAATGCTATTTACATGATCTTTTGAACACTCATCTTTATGATACAAAATATTTTGAGCTTTATAGACCATGAGTGATTAAATCTTTATGTATTTAGCAATGCTTTATGAAAAATATATGATTTGTTTTAAGATGAAAATAAGATTTTCATGAGATTCATGCTTCACTTTCTATTTTCATGAAAATACCATTTACATAACCTTTGAACACTCATCTATTATGATAAAAGATAATTTTTGAGCTTTATGGACTATGAGTGCTTGAACTTTTATGTATTTAGTATTATTCATGGAAAACATTTGACTTTGTATTTTTGAAGGATCTTTAACTAGTTTGTCAAAAATCCATTTAAACTAGTTATCTATTCTTCAAATTGATTCACATGATCCTATTTTTAATCATATGGATAAATTCTTTTGTATTCTTCAAAATTTATTTGATGCTTCATGATTTGAATATTAGTTTAAATGTTAGCATTTGTCAACACTTGGATTTATACTTATACACATTATGGATCACAAATAAATCTATATATGATTGGGTTTGAATGCTTATTTGTGCCCATTAGGTGTGTTAGTATAGCCTAAGTTTTGATGATTATTACATTTTAAACTTATATTCCCATTTTGGATTTATGTTATGATCATGTGCTTTCATTTCATGTATATGTTTGTCTTGCTAAAACATTAAGATATACATGGATACCTCTTGAGTCATTTGCCTTTCATGCAAATATATATATGGACTCAATTGTGTTTTAAGGATATGTATGTATACTTAATGTCTTGTCAAAACATACATATATCTTGAAATATAAACTTTTGTCTTTTATAAAAAAAAATTTGTAATTTTTCAATAAAATTTTTTTTGTGATGGATTTCATGATTTCAAAATTTAAAGGAATATTGAGTTTTATTGCTACTTTTCTAGTGCAAATTCTTCATTGGTAGAGTTTTTCAAACTAAGCTTATTTTCAAATCTATTTTTGAAAACCCTTACCATCTATGGGAGGATGGATGGGCGATTATGCCTTGTATGCTTCATTGAAAATCTTTTACCTTGTGCATATGAAGGGTGGTAGGTTATGAGTTATACACTTGATCTTATTGTTATGTCAATTGGTATCATTGAATCGTTTCAATTGGTATCAATATGAACTTATTTTGTATATACTCATAGTTTGTTTTCTTATATATGTATGTACTAATTTCACTTGGTATACTCATTTCATACATATATATGATTTCCATGTGCTTAACTTTCAATTGGCTCACATTTTTAAAAGCACAAAGTTTTTGATGAAAAATAAAAAATTTTGATCATTATGTTTACTATTGGTATCAATATGCTTCAACTTCATATTTGTTAAATATCAATTGGTATCAATATGTTTTACAAAATGATTACTTTCAATTTGGTATCTTAAAATTTGTTTGTTTTACAAAAGCTCTGATACCTTTTTAAAAATTTTTGTTTAAGAAAAATTAATAATAATAAAAAATTTTTTTGATATGTTTGATTTGACCCCTTATTGATCTCTTTGTTTATGACAAAAAGGGGGAGAAAGATTTGTTTGATTTTGTTTTTATCTTAAACCCTTTGTTGATGATTGACAAAAAGGGGGAGAGGTATTTGCTATATATGCATGTTTTATTAAAAGATTTGTATTTATGCATATATATATATTTTTGTATTGCAAATAGGAGTAAAAATATTCATGTGCCTCATTACATATCTATTTATTTATGTCTATGCATGAGTTAAGGGGGAGCTTCTTTGAAGCTTTACTTTAATCCATGCATATATAACTCCATGAGTTTTGTCATCATCAAAAAGGGGGAGATTGTTGGCCCAAAGCCTTTCACCCTAGTTTTGATGATGATCAACTCATGAAGTTATATTTACTAATGATCTTGTGTTTAATTAGTGACAGATTCCTTATCAATATCTTAGTAGGTGTGGAGCTTCAACAAAGGATTTTAAGACAAGTTGGAAGCTAGCACCGGTCGATTCACGAGCCTATGCATAAAGAACACATCTAGAGATGAGCTCGGTGGATTGCATGTGGACCAAGTCAAGAAGATGAGAAGACTTCAAGGGAAGACTTCAAGATCAAGACTTGGGTCTAGGTATAAGATTTTGTTTTTTGTTTTAGTTAAAAATGTAAAGGATAGATAGTTGGTGGATTGCTCAACTCATATCACACACACACTCTTGATAGAATTGCTTTCATAAAAAGATTTTCATGTTTAGAAAAGAATTAATAAAGATTTTTCATTGGACAAAATACATGTCTTGGTTTTTGATGTTACCTATATACATATCTTTCAAAACCAAGTTTAGTGCTTTATGTCAAAAACTAGATATTTCATCTCGATTGTGTAGTGGATCATATCCATACACACTATGCTTTAAAGTATATTTTGTTTTTGTATTTGATGAAAATTTGGAAAAACATGTTGTTTTAGAAAACAGTTTTTATTATGAGCCAATATTTCCAAGTTACAAAAAATAGTCAAATCTTTAATAACATGCCTTGATTTTGTGCAAGCATGTTTCTATATCATAAAACTATTTTTTTGTAGAATTTCTAAGTATTTATGGGATTTTTTTTATTAAGCCAAAAAGACCATCTTTAATCCCAAAATTTTCTGGTTCTGGCAGTTCTGATTTTTCAGAACTGACAGTGGCCGGTCGACCGGGTCGGTCGACCGGACGTGCACGGACGTGCACGCCTGTTTGCACTAGAGAACGGTCGACCGTGCCGGTCGACCGATGCAGAGAGTTCTGCTCTCTGGATTTCTCGGTCGACTGGGCCGGTCGACCGGAGGCTGCAACGGTCGGATTTTAGACCGTTGCCGGTCGACCGGACCGGTCGACCGGTAGCTCTGACAGAGCCCAACGGTCAGATTTTTCTGGCCTCTATAAAAGGGGGTTTTATCATTGTTTTAGCCAAGATTTTAGGAGAGCTTTTGTCCAGATTTTTCCATTCCTTTCAGAAAGTTTTCTCCACAAAATTTGTGTGCAAATACTTCCAATCAAAAGGGAAGATTCATCAAGAGAGTGTAATTGTGATTCTTTGAGTTTTTCCTCCACCTTTCTAATCCTTGATTTTCTCACACCACACTTGAGCATCCATAGTTATATCTATCCTATAGGAGAGTGTTGTAGTGAGAGTTTGTAATTGGTGATCAAAGTATTGTAGATCACCAAAGTTTTCATCTTGTATTTTGAGGAGACGGGCAAGTGTGCTCGTGATTGTTTGGGTCCTAGTGAGGACTTGGTGTATTCGGTTCGGGTGCGAACTCGTGGTGATTCGAGGTGCGGCCTCGGCGAGTCGGTGGACTTGCGGTGTACGGGACTTGGGAGTCCGAGGGCTTGTAGGTGTTGCGGCACCGAGGAGAGATCCATTGGGATCTTGCATAGTGGAAATCCTTCGTGTGTCGAAGGCGGGGATGTAGAGCAAGTATGCTCGAACCTCGAAACAAACCCTTTGTGTTTGCGATTGCTCACTCTTGCTCTCTTACTCTTTTTGTCTCACTTATATCTTGGATTCAATATTGTCTATATCTATATGCTTGATATATACCCTTGTGCTTAATTGTCATATAATTGCGTGGGATTGTTGTTAACACTAGTATTCAACCAAGAGAGCCAACGCGGCACCTCAACCCATTCAAGGGGAATTTAGAGGAGCTTGTCCAGAGCCTCGCAAGGGGAATTCGGCAACACTCTTGAGTTATACATAAGTGTTTAATTAAAAGAAGTTTAATTTGGTCATCTTAATTTTAATTCCGCATTATTTGTTCATAAGTGACCATTAGATTAGCCTTCACCTATTCACCCCCCTCTAGGTGAACTTACAAAACTTTGTGCTTTTAAAAATGTGAACCAATTATAAGTTAAGCACATGAAAATCATATATATATATATGTATGAAATGAGTATACCAATTGAAATTGATACATACATATATAAGAAAATAAAATATGAGTATATACAAAAATTATCAATTTAGATACCAATTGAAAGAGTCCAATGATACCAATTGACATAGCAATAAGATCAAGTGTATATCTCATAACCTACCACCCTTCATATGCTCAAGATAGAAGATTTTCAATGAAGCATACAAGGCATAATCGCCCATCCATCCTCCCATAGATGGTAGGGGTTTTCAAAAATAGATTTGAAAAATAAGCTTTGATTGAAAAACTCTACCAAATGAAGAACAAATAACTAGTTAAAATAATTTTTGAAAACTAGTTAAAGATCCTTCAAAAACATGAAATCAAAGCATATGTATTCATGAATCATACTAAATACATAAAGTTCAATCACTCATAGTCCATAAAGCTCAAAATTATCTTGAAAAGTAAAAAATTAGTGTTCAAAGGTTATGTAAATAGCATTTTCATGAAAATAGACATTGAAGCTCAAAAAGATCATAAGTCACATTTTTAGCAAAAAAAAAAAAATCATGAAAAATCATTTTTCATTAAAACACTAATCTTCATGGTATATGTATGATTCATCCAATCCTAACAATACACATATATATCCCAATATAAAAGAGTCTATCAAATGTATTTGCATGAAGGCAAGAGACTCACGGGTATACATGTATA
Source organism: Agave tequilana (assembly GCA_038442645.1). Classification (NCBI taxonomy): domain Eukaryota; kingdom Viridiplantae; phylum Streptophyta; class Magnoliopsida; order Asparagales; family Asparagaceae; genus Agave; species Agave tequilana. The sequence goes on along the minus strand of JAVJIF010025841.1, from coordinate 33,627 downwards.
TTTATTAGATTTGAATAAAAATTACATATACATGAAGTAAAAACATGAAAATTGGCAAAACATGTATAAATGAAAGAATCATCAAAACTAGCTAATACATATGCATATAGTGGATACAAATGAGCATGAAGTTCAAAAATATATGAGTCAATTGTAGTTCACTATTCATATATGTATAAATGCAAGTTTGACACATTCTACATCTAAGCATGTAAATACCACATGAAGCACACCAAAATATGAACATGCTATATGATATATGAAATTAAAAGCATGTACATAAAAGTAGGAGTTTAGAGATTTGTTACCAACTCCAAAGCTCCAAATATGGTGGTTGTCCCACCAAGCTTCCTTGATAGTGATGCGTCTAAGATGTGCCCATAAAGTCCATTGCATCCACCACCAAGGCACCAATTCTCTCACGTTTTGTGAGAGCCCTCACCTACATCAAAAGTAAATGGTGGGAGTTTTGGTACCCATATTTTCTTGGGTCCTTTGGGTTAGTCTTGTAAGGAACATTATTGTTTGCAAGATTTTTGGGTTCCTTGACATTTTTATTCTTAGCAAAATTAAAGTGATATAACCTATCATAACAAAATTTTGCTAGATGGCCTTTGCGGCCACAATGTGTACATATGTACACCTTAGTATGCTTATGTGAGTGTGTTTGATCATGGTGTGCAACATAAGCATGATGATGTGCATGAATGGATGGAGTTTGTTTCTTTGAAAACAAAGACTCCAATTTAGAATGATTAAAAGCACAAGAGTTCAAAGTTGAATTCAAACTATTAATTTTATTTTTCAAATTCTTAATCTCACTATCATCAATGGTAGCATGTAAAGAGTAGTGAGAAATAGAATCATTTTTCTTCTTCTTAAAAACTTTAACTTTTTCTTTTCCTTTTCTTTTTCAAACATTTTTCTTTTCAAACAAGAATTTTCTTGAAAAATAATTTCTTTTTGTTTTTCCACCAAAGCAATTTTATCTTTCAAAATAGTGTTCCCTTCACATAAATTATTTAATTTAGACATAAGGGAAATATTTTCATCTTTCAAATCTTCTTTTTCCTTTTCTAAGCATGCAATCTTGTTTCTAAATGATCTTGTTCTATATGCATGCAATCAAATTTCTTTTTCAAATTTTTATTATCCTTTTTAATCATGTCATATTTCTCAAGCAATAGTTGACAAAAAGTAGATAGCTCATCATATGACATGTTATTATCCTCATCCTCGGATTCGGTAGTTACCTCAAGGGGGTTATCCCCTTGGACCATATAGCACAAGTTGGAGGTGTTGTTTCCAACGTCCGAATCGCTCCCCGCATAGTATTGATCTTTTTCACCGAGGGAGATGAGGGTATTCCAAACTACAAAAGCCGAATCAAAGTTAGAAACTCTAGATAAATAAATATCATCTAGGGTAGACTTTAAAGCATTAAGGGCTTTTGCATTAGCCTCAAAATTCTTACCATCTAAACAATATGCATTATTAGTAGTGGCAAGATAAACATTATAACCTAAGGCTTTGAGGTATAAGGACATTTTTCATCTTCCATATATGGATGTTAACAATGTCAAACATGGGTGGTGACATGAAGTCCATGGTGTGTGTACAAAAAAATGTGATTAGCCTAAAAATGAGGATCTTTAACTCTAGGTTGTTAGACCAAAATCAGAGTACCAAGCTCTGATACCAATTGAAGGTTCACCTAGAGGGGGGGTGAATAGGTGATGGCTAATCTAATGGTCACTTAATGATGAATGATGCAGAAGCTAAAAACAATTATGACCTAATTAAAACTTTTACACTAAACACTACGTATAACACAAGAGTGTTGCCGAATTCCCCGTGAAGGGCTCTGGACAAACTCCTCTAGATTCCCTTGAATGGGTTGAGGTGCCGCGTTGGCTCTCTTGGTTAAATACAAGTGTTAGCAAACAACCCAAGCAAGTATAACAATTTAAGCACACAAGTATATCATGCATATAAAGATGAACAATAATGCAAAATATAAACAAGTAAGGGGGAGAGAGAGAGAGAAAAAGGCAATCGCAAACACAAGGGATTTGTTTCGAGGTTCGAGCACACTTGCTCTACATCCCCGCCTTCGACACACGAAGGATTTCCACTATGCAAGATCCCAATGGATCTCTCCTCGGTGCCACAACACCTACAATCCCTCAGACTCCCTAGTCTCGTACACACGCAAGCCCACCGGCTCGCCGAGGCCGCACCTCAATCTCCAAGAGTTCACACACGAACTCTAAACCACCAAGTCCTCACTAGGACCCGAAACAATCCGCGAACACACACGTCCGCTTCTCAAAGAAACAAAGTAGAACTTTGGTGATCACAACTCTTGATCACCTAAAATCCTCTCACAATAACACTCCTATAGAATGAATAGCTCAATGGTTGCTCAAGTGTTTGTGTGAGAAAAACAAGGAAGAGAATGGTGGAGGAAAACTCAAAGAAATCACTTTACACTCTTGATAAAAACTCTCCTTTTAATTGGAAGTATTGGCTCTAAATTTTGTGGAGAAAAACCTCTGAAAAGAGTAGGAAAAACTGGCTCTAAAAGTCTCCAAAAATCTTGGCTTAAAACAATGACCAAACCCCCAAATTTATAGGCTGGAAAAATATAGCCGTTGGGGTCTGTCAGACCTGCCGGTCGACCCGTCCGGTCGACCCGTCCGGTCGACGGCCAACGGTCAGAAATCCGACCGTTGGAGCCACGGTCGACCGCCCGGGTCGACCGAGCCACTGGAGCAGAGAGTAGAACTCTCTGTCGGTCGACCCGTACGGTCGGCCGAAATTTCCAGAGAGCAAAGCTCTCTGGATCGGTCGAACGGCACGGTCGGCCGTCCTCCAGGGCACAAAGGCGTGCACGTCTGTGCACGTCAGTCGACCCAACCGGTCGACCGACTTCAGTGTTAGTCGACTATAAAGGAAGCAAGTCGACTTATCTGAAGCCTGAAACAGAAAACTGGGATTTAAAACTTGGTCTTTTGATTGAAATAAAATCCCATAAAATACATAAAAATCTACAAAAATAGTTTAACCAATATACTTTGATATACAAACATGCTTGCACAAAATCAAGGCATGTTATAAAAGATTGGACTATTTTTGCAAGTTTGGAAATATTGGTTCATGATAAAAACTATTTTTTCAAAACAATATTTTTCCAAAATATGTTTTTCCAAATCTTCATCAAATACAAAAAACAAGATATACTTTTAAAGCATAGTGTGTATGGATATGATCCACTACACAATCAAGATGAAATATCTATGTTTTTGACATTAAGCTCTAAACTTGATTTTGATTAAAGGCAAGTATATAGGAAATACCAAAAACAAAATTCAAACATGTATTTTTCCAAAGTAAAAAATCTTTTCTTTTATGAAAACAATTCTATCAAGAGTGTGTGTGTGATATATATACTTGAGCAATCCACCAACTACTCTATCCTTTACATTTTTAACTAAAACAAAAACAAAATCTTATACCTAGACACAAGTCTTCATCTTCTTGAAGTCTTCACTTGAAGGCTTCTCATCTTCTTGACTTGGTCCAAGCTTGATCAAAAGCTCTTTGGATCACACCGTGCTAGCTCCAAATCTTGTCATTTTATCCTTTGTTGAGCTATGCACCTACTAAGATCTTGATAATGAATCTGTCACTAATTAACACAAGATCATTAGTAAACATAACTACATGAGTTGATCATCATCAAAACTAGGGTGATAGGCCTTTGGCCAACCGAGGTTCCCTGTGTGGGAAGTCCTGTGTGCACATGGCCAGCCATCTCAGCCGGTCGACCACACGGTCGACCGACTGAAAGCACCCACTCTCGGGTGGGGGCCGGTCGACCGCCAGCACCCCACTCTCAGGTGGGGGCGATCGATCGTTGGCTTTGGCCCGGTCGACCGGGCGGTCGATCTGAGGCACAACGGTCATAAAAATGACCGTTGGCCGATCGATCGGGCGATCGACCGAAAGGGCATTTCTGCCCTTTCCTGGCTGCCAACGGGCAGATTTTGAGAGGATATAAATACTTATCTCTTGAGCTGGTTCCTTATAGTTTTTGAGAGCAAAAATTTCCTATCTTTCTAAGTGTTTAATATAAGTTTTAAAAGAGTTTTTGGGCTTAAAGATTTTATCTTTATTTGTTTTAAACAGTTAGAAAAATCAAAGAAAATGAGAGTCTTTGGAATTGGTTTTAATCTTCATTTACTTTTCAATTTAGAGTTTTTTCCAAGAGTTTTTCTTTGTGTTTTGTTTCCAAACTCATTATTTTCTCACATTAAAGATATCTATCTATCCTATCTATTAGGATCTTGTTTGGTGAGAAAATTAGTTTGTGGCTGTTGAGACCACCAAGAGTTGTAACTTCCTTGTATTTGTTGGTATCCCTCTTGTGTAGAGGTGATTGTGGAGGTTGAGTTTGGTTGTGTTGTATCCCTCTAAGTGTAGAGGTGATTGAGATTGTTGTTTGGCTTTGAGCCTTATCCCTCTAGTGAGAGGTGATTGTTGTTTGGCTAAGTGCCCATCCCTCTAAGTGTAGAGGTGATTGTTGTTGTGCCTTACCTCTAGTATAGAGGTTGTTGTTGGTTGAGTGAGGAGTTGTGTACTCCAAATTTGTATTACCTAAATCCTCAGTGGAGATTCCCTATATTGGAAGTTCTGTGTGGACGATATAGTGAAAATCCTTCTGTGTGAAGGCGGGGACGTAGAGCAGTGGCTCGAACCTCGAAACATATCTTTGTGTTTGCGATTGATCCACTATCTCTTAAATTTCTCTTATTTACTTTTCATTATTTCATATTGTTCATTCATACATATATGCTTGGTACTGTTTGTGTGCCTCACTTGTGTTGAGCTAAGAGAGCTTTACATAGCACATCAACTCTTATTTAGAGGAATTTAGATGAGATAGTCTAGAGCCCTTCACCAAAAATTTGACTACACTCTTTGGCAATACTAAGTGTGTTGCAATTTGTTTTTAATTCCTTATCATTTGTCATTAGATTAGCCCTACACCTATTCAACCCCCTCTAGGTGTACTTTCAATTGGTATCAGAGCCTACGCTCCTGATATTAGGTTTAACTACCTAGGAGTGAGATTTTGATTAGCTAATCTAGTATTTAAATTTGCACACTTATTTGTTTACGCACACTCATGGATTACCATACCCCTCCCATGTTTGATGTTTCTAACATCGATATGTGGAAGCTTAAGATGAGTATGTACCTAAAAATCTTAGAAATGCATGTTTACCTTGCCGCTACTAAGAAATCTTATCTTAGTAATAGCATGCATATAAAGGCCAATGCACAAGCCCTAGAAGCACTTAGATGCACTCTAAACAAAAAAATATTTTTGTATGATTTCTCATTGTGATTCCGCCTTTACATTATGGAACACCTTGACCTCTCCAAAGCTTCAAAAGCCAAATATTGTGGAGGAGGAATCTAGTGGAGATGAGTCCGACCAACATTGCTATATGGTCCAAGGGAATAACTTGATTAGTCTCTAATTTGCATAATTTGTATCACATCTTCACATTAATTTCATATTAAATTCTGCTAATAAAGCTTTGCTCGCTTGATTCTAGGTCCATGGTGAGCAATGAAGAAGAAGACCTAATCACCATTTAATTGGTGATTAAAAGCCTATTAAAGATAGCCATTGACCTAGAGAGCTGATTCTATGAAAATCAGGGGCTGCAAAGAAGAAACCGGGTACAGGGCCTGACAGGGGACAGACGGGACTGCGCGCGGCTCGAAGCGCCATGCGCGGCCCCAGTATGGCCGCAGCCCCAGCCGCGTTTTGGGCCAAGGCCTGTCCCCTGGCCCTCCTCTTCCCTAATGGCTATAAAAACCCCTTTGGGGTTCCAGAGTTTGGGATATACAGAGTTAGGAGTAGTTTTTATTCCATGTTGTAATTTAGGGTAGTTTAGTTTAGGTTAGTTCTTCTTCCTCCAATGTATTTTCCATTTGTAGATCTTGTAATAGGGAGAGAGAGTGGTACATGCTTGGTATGCAAGAGTGCTTGTAATAGAAGGTGACAATTTATGAAAGGGGCTCTCTTACCTCTCTATGTTTTCTTCTCTCTAAATCTCTTTTACATGTGTAGCTAATTTTTCTCTCATGGCAACTAACTACTAACCACTAACTTACTAACTTCTTATTTGATAATCCACATGAATCTAATAGCCTCGATTTGGCCTTACTCTTGCAAGAACCATTGATGGCTCATGATGATGGATCTAACACTCTAACTTCCTAACCACTAACAAGCTAACATTACTTTACTCCATGCTTACTTTTCTATAGTATTAATGGTTTAAGTGTAACTTAACTTGCACTTGTCTGATGACTTGAGTTGTGATGAGTTACATATGGGTCATACTTTGAATCGCTCTTGAATCAAGGACTAGTGACGGCCAATGATACATGTGAGGCAACTATCACTAAGAGGTTAGCATGTTAGTGGAGCCATTAGTAGTTAGTAGCCATGAGTCTTCTTTCTTTTTCACTTTGTTTTAGATATATAAAAATCACAAAAAACATTCTTTTTCATGTTTCCTACTTCTTCGTATTTCACCGTACTCTTCTCTTTTTCATTCTTTCTTTCCTTTCTTTTCATTCTTTAAAACTTTGAAGAACTTTTTAACAAACACGTAAATCAACCGATAAAGCTTCAATCACCTCCCGTCCCTGTGGATTCAACTCGTTTTAGCCTATATGCTATAATGGAAGTATCGAGGAAGCCAAAGCACACACACTTTAAATCTTGATTTCAAAATATACACTTTTTGTGCGTGGTACACTCCGATCATGACTCCCTTAAGGTAAACTCGGATACTCAATTAGATGATAGTGCTAGTTCTTCTAGAAATGATTGTGTTGATGCCGATGCATTAAACGAAGAACTATCTCTTATTTATGAAAATCTTTTATAAAAATACCAACTCTTGAAAAAGAAAAGATTTAAACTAAAAAAAAGAATAAGGATTTGTTTTCTAAACTTAACATGGCTTTGCAAGAAAAAGTTAAAATTTCTAATGAAAGGGACTCATTGAAATCCCAACTTGATCTTATCTTAAATGAAAACAAATCTTAAAAAGTAAAAATGATTGTGATGATGTTTTGAAGAAAAATGAAGTTCTATCTTCAACACTTGATTTTGTTTTAAAAGAGAATGAATCTTTGAAAAATAAAATTGTTTTAATTTCAAAGAAATTGGATTTGGTTTTTAAGGAAAATATTTCTTTGAAAAATAATTTAGATACTCTTGTTTGCCATGCTTCATCATCTAGCATGCCTATGCATGCTCCACCTCTTCTACTATTATTAAAAATGATATATGTATGTTAAAAAAGAGTGTTGATTGTTTGGGCTCCATTTTGAGCCAATGTGTCATGAATCACACACGGTTGGTATCCATGTTTCGAAAGAAACAAGTTCCACATATGCATGCACATTATACACGACATACACATGCACATCATGCTCACACACATGATTCCATGTATGTTCATGTATACAATTGTATTCATTGTGGACGTAAGGGCCACCTTGTAAAATTTTGTTATGATAGATTAAATAATTCAAATTTTACAAATAAGTTTGTTTGAGTTAGGAAAGGTGCTAACCCCCATAGACCCAATACGGTATGCGTACAAAAATTCACTCCTATATTATTTGATGTAGGTGTGGGCTCTCACATGACATGAGATGTGTTGGTGCCTTGAGGTGAATGCATTCCGAGCTATATGGTGACACTTTTAGATGCATCACTTTTAAGAAGAGTTCGGTGGGAGGACCACCATAGTTTAGAGATCTACAGATTAGTCCTAATGATTTTGGTAACTATCTCTAACTCCCATTTAGTTTACATGCTTTTATATTGTTAATTTTTAGCATGTTTTAATTTTTTCATGATTATTATGCTAAATGTCATGATAATTAGATTTATGGTATACATATGTAGTATTTGAGATACATCCATATTTATATGGATCCTTATTTTGTGTTCTCACTATAGTTTATCTATTGTATATATTGTAAATCTAAAACATGTGCATCTACCCTAATGATCATGTTTGGTTTTTGCACTTCATGTTTTGATTACATGTTTAGATGTAGTTTTCATTAAAACGTGTTTATACTTGTACAACTAGTGAGCCACATTTGATTATTATGTGTTTGTGCTATGTTGCTCATTTGTACCCATTAGATGTACTTGTATAACTTAGTTTTGATGATTCTTACATTTAACTTGTATTCCCTATTTTATACATGTTTCCATATATCTGTGTTTAGCTTCATATATATGTCAATTTTGTCAAAAATTTAGATATATATGTCTATCCTAGAGTCTCTTGCCTTTCATGCAAATTTTTATTAAAGACTCATTTGTGTTTGGGATATGTATGTATATTTTTAGTTTTAACTAAACATATATATATTGAAGTATATTTAGTTTTGATGGTTTTCATGATTGATAAGGAATTTCATTTGAGCTTAAATGGCCCATTTTCATGATTTTGTTGATTATATGTCTTTTACACTCTATGTTTGATTTTACTCCTGATTTGTTTCCATGAGCTTATATGAGCTTTATTGCTAATTGAATGTTGATGATTGTGTCATTTTCATGTTTTCATGAATATATTCTTATTTTATTCCTTTCTTGAATGATTTCATACTAGTTTTCAAATATTATCTTCAAACTAGTCATTATTCTTTAATTGGTGAGTTTACAAGCATGTTAAACTATTTTCAAATCCTATTTTTTGAAAGCCCCACCAACGTAAGGGCTGGATGGGCGACCATGCCTTGTGAGCCTAATTGAAAATCTTTTTAACATGTGCATGAAAGGGAGTTAACATGAGTTATACATTTGATCCTTATTGTATTTTCAATTGGTATCTCAATTGATGTTTTCATGTTTGTATACTCATATTTTGTTTTCTATATATGTATGCTTCAAACTTCAAATAGTATCAATTTCGATTGGTATTTACATTTTCATGCATATATATGTGATTTGATTGTGCTTACAATATCTTTACATCTAAAGCACAAATTATGTTTATGCTAAGCTTGATTTACTCCTTAATGTTAATTATTTTTCAATTGGTATCTTATACAAGCTTATGCATTATTTTATTGGTATTTCATAAAGGGGAGAAAATTTATGTTTTATCTTTCAATTGGTATCTTTCAGTTAAGTTTATTTTCAAATGGTATCTTACTTCCATTCTTTATGATGAAAAATACTTTATTTTGATATATGCTAACATTTTTCAATATTGGTATCATGTTTCATTTTAAATTGATATCTATATTGATATGAGTTATGTTTACCTAAAACAATTTGGTTTTTTACTTTCAATTGGTTGTTACTTTCATTTGGTATCAAGATTTTTAATAAATATATTTCAATTGGTATCAAAACATACAATATTTCATTTTCTATTGGTATCAAAGACTTACAAGACATTTTAAATTGATATCAAGATATTTTCAATTGGTATCTTTTAATATCTTAAAATTTTTGTTTACTTTCAATTGGTATCATAAAAATGTTTTGTTTATTTTCAATTGGTATCATAATGTTTCGATGTATACCTTTATCATAAATTGATATATTTTTCAATTGGTATCATAATGTTTTGATATGTATTGCTTATATGCAAGGGAAGTTTAACATCTTCTCTATATAAAGAGTCATATTGAGTGTATCTCATATTGAGGAGCATGACCTCTCTTCTCTATGTCTTACATGTGTGTAGAAAGAGCCTCGCATCTCCTTTTATATATTACATATTATGTGTTATATGATTAGGGTTTAGTCATCTCTTTTTCATGTAATGCATGTATACAGGGGGAATTAACTTTACGTCTCTCTTCTTCATGAATGTATATCGCATATACATCCTTCTTGTTTGATTTGAATAAATGGGAGAAATTTTTTTTGAGTTTATTTATGCCCCTTTGTTGATGATTTGACAAAAAAGGGGGAGAGGAATTTTGGAGTTTTATATATGCATGATCATTTAATTTCCTTGTTTTATACAAAAAGGGGGAGAAAAATTTTGAGAGTTTTATATATGCATGTTTATGTCATTTATATGCATGTTCATTTCAATAGGTATCAGAGCATATATGTTTTGTTTTCAATTGGTATCAGAGCATATATGTTAATATGTGTTATTTGTTTTATGCATACATTGAATATCTTAATTGTTTATTGCTATGTATAAGTTAAGGGGGAGCTTCTATGAAGCTTAACTTTAATCCATGCATATATAACTCCATGAGTTTTGTCATCAACAAAAAAGGGGAGTTTGTTAGCCCAGAGGCCCATCACTTTAGTTTTGATGATGACTAACGGATATAGTTATAGTCTACTAATAATCTTGTGTTTAAATAGTTTCAGTGATTGACTAAGAAATTAGTAAGTGATTAGCTTCAACAAAGGAGTTTTGGAGCTTTCACATGTAGATTCAAGAGCTCGAGCGTCAAGATCGCATCTAGTACTCAGTTGGAGTCAAGCTCGTTAGATCGCGTTTTGGATCGAGTCTACTTGGAGAAGGAGTTCTACAAAAAGACCTCTGTTTGTGTTTAATTATATTTAGATCTTGTATAAAGATTCAATAGTATTGATATGCTCAAGTTCACATACACACACAAGTTTAAAGTTTGTTGTTTTGTTTTTCAGTTTAACCGATTTTTGGATTTCATGTCAAAAATATAGATATATATATCTTTATATGTACATTGAATTCAATCCATATACAATATGCTTCAAAGTTGTTTATATATATATATATATATATATATATATATATATATATATATATATATATATATATATATATATATATATCTTGTTTTTGTATTTACATGAGTTTTGGCGAAAACGGTTTTTCATTTCAAAAACAATTCAAGTTTTGAAAAATACTGATTTTGTATTTAAGCCAAATTTCTATATCACAAAAAAGGTTCAAATTGTTTATAATATGTGTTGAATTTTAATCACACATATTTGTATTTCAAAGATCTTAAAAGAACTTATTTTTATGAAATTTTTATGATTTTATGGGATTTAGTTAGAATCAAAATACCTAAGTTTTAAATTCTAAAAACCCAGCCAGACTGACTGGCGGTCGACTGGACGGTCAACTGGACCAGTGGTCGGTCGACCGACACGGTCGACCGATGTGCACGAGGACGTGCACATGGCCAGCCATCTCGGTCAGTCGACTGCACGGTCGACCGACGAAAAGCACCCCACTCTCAGGTGGGGGTCGGTCGACCGTTGGCTTGGCCGGTCGACCGGGCGGTCGACCGGAGGCACAACGGTCGTAAAAATGACCGTTGGCCGGTCGACTGGGCAGTCGACCGGAAGGGCATTTCTATCCTTTCTGGCTGCCAACGAGCAGATTTTTGAGAGGGTATAAATACTTATCTCTTGAGTTGGTTTCTTTATGATTTTTGAGAGCATAAATTTTCTCTTTCTAAGTGTTTAACAACAAGTTTTAAAAGAGTTTTGGGCTTAAAGATTTTATCTTTATTTGTTTTAAAGGGTTGAAAAAAACCAAAAAAAAGGAGAGTCTTTAGGAATTGGTTTTGATCTTCATTTATATTTCAATCTAGAGTTTTTTCTAAGAGTTTTTCTTTATGCTTTATTTTCAAACTCATTATTTTCTCACACTTGAGCTATCTATCTATCCTATCTATTAGGATCTTGTTTGGTGAGAAAATTGGTTTGTGGTTGTTGAGACCACCAAGAGTTGTAACCTTCCTTATATTTGTTGGTATCCCTCTTGTGTAGAGGTGATTGTGGAGGTTGACTTTGGTTGTGTTGGTATCCCTCTAAGTGCAGAGGTGATTGAGATTGTTGTTTAGCTTTGAGCCTTATCCCTCTAGTGAGAGGTGATTATTGTTTGGCTAAGTGCCCATCCCTCTAAGTATAGAGGTGATTGTTGTTGTGTCTTGCCTCTAGTATGAAATCACCTAGAGGGGGGTGAATAGGTGATAATGCTAATCAATGCACAATTAAAAATTTATGATGCAACAAGTGAATAAAGCAATGAATATATATATATATATATATATATATATATTATATATATATATATATATATATATTATATATATATATATATATATATATATATATATATAGAGAGAGAGAGAGAGAGAGAGAGAGAGCAAGTAATTGAAGCAAGTAATTAAAACAAATAATTGAAGCAAGAATATAATGCAAGAGATAAGAGCAAGTAAACCAAACGCAAACACCGAGATTTTTTCCGAGGTTCGAGCACCTAGCTTTACGTCCCCGCCTTCACTCAGAAGGATTTCTAACCACTATAACTTCACAAAGAATTACAATCACACCGGAGTACTCAACTCCACAATCTCAATTACAAGTTCTCTCTTGGTGATCAAAAGATCACAAACTATCTTTTGCAAAAGCCTCTTTCCCTTACAAGAACCCTGTAGAATAATGGTTAGAATTGAAGCTCAAATATTGTAAGTAGAAAAAGAAAATGAACTTGAGAGAGTTTAGAAAATAAAACTTCAGTGATGAGAGATTGTTCAGCACAAAAACTAAGGACCAAACTCTTCTGAAAGTAAATGCTTGTTATATTGAACCTCTCCCTAATCACCCCTATTTATAGGAGAGGGTTAGGGATTAAAGAGTAAACCCTCATAATGCTAATTAGGAAGTATTAGACCCAGAAAATACCATTTAAACACGTTTAGAGAAGAAAAAGATTAATTTAAAACGTGTTTAAAAAACTAGCCGTTATGGCTGAAAGGGCTCTATCGGTCGACCGGTCGGTCGACTGGAGTTCAAATAAAGTGAACGTTGCAGGTCGTCAGTCGACCGCCCGGTCGACCGAAATAAACAGAGAGTGACCCCACTTCAGTCGGCCAGCCGCCCGGTCGACCGAAGGGCTTCGGTCATCCGCCCGGTCCGCCGAAGAACGTGCATACGGATATGCATCAAAACTGCCAGAAAACCAGTCGACTGGGTCGGTCGACAGAACTGACCTGACAAGTGTCGGCCACCGGTCGGTCGACCGGCTCAGGCCAAAAGTCAAAACTGAACAAGAATTTTGAAAGGGATTTGAAATCTAACAAGATAGTTTTGATTTGAAACATGTATAATACCCAAAATTGAGTTTGTAATCAAAAAGGCTTTAAGTTAAAATAATTCTTATATATATAGGGAATATTTTTGGAAATGATATGTGCGCAAAACGTGTGTAATAGAGCTTCAAACCTATTCATTATTCTTTAACAAAACTATAAAACTAAAAACAAATCTAATGAATTCTCTTGAGCAATCTTGAAGTCTTGAGCCATGCAAAGCCTAACTAGAGCCTTCTCTTCTACGTTCCTTCCTTGATGTGCCATAAGCCTTCTTTACTCCATGAACTTAGAATTTCTTGCAAAAGCTAAGCAATGGCCTCCAAACATGGTACAAAACTGGTACAAAACTTGAAACTTATCTTGAACAAACTTATTAGTACCAAATAGCTCTTATTTGTTTTGTTATCATCAAAACTCTAAACAAATGGAGAGTGTAACCTTTTGGGCCAACAATCTCCCCCTTTTTGATGATGACAAAACAAATAGGCTATGTTAAAAAATAAAAGAGAGGTGTAAGCTCCCCTCAAATTATGCTACATTAAACAAAGAAAAACAATATTATATGCAAGCTACGCAAACAAAAACCATGAGATATTAAACACTTGCAAAAACACTTAAACTCAAATATAAGAAATAATAAACACTTATTGGAATCAAGACCATAATAAACTCAAACTTATTCTCCCCCTTTTTGTCATAGATCAAAAAGGGTAAGAAAAACATTTTTATTTAATAACACAAACATTTAGTTCACTACAAATAAAGGAGAATCTAGCAAAATCAAGTGGTTTAGTGAAAATATAGGCAAGTTGCAAATCCGTGAAAACATAATCAATATCTATATCACCTTTCTCAAAATGATCTCTAAGAAAGTGATACCTATCTCAATGTGCTTGGTCTTACTATGTTGATTTGCATTTTTGGTCATATGAATAGTACTAGTATTATCACAAAAAAATTTTATATGATCATAATGCAAATCATAATCAAGAAGAGTATATTTCATCCAAAGGACTTGTGCACAATATGCCCCGCTGCAACATACTCCGCCTCGGCGGTTGATAGAGCTACGGAATTTTGTTTCTTAGAGGACCATGAAACAAGACAATTACCAAGAAATTGACATGTCCCACTAGTACTCTTTCTATCTACTCTACAACCCGCATAGTCGGCATCCGAATAACTCGTCATTGAGAAATCTCTGGTTTTCGGATACCATAGACCCATTCCAATTGTGCCCTTAATATAACGAATGAAGCGTTTTACCGCAATAAGATGGGACTCTTAGGACACGATTGGAATCTAGCACAAAGACACACACTAAACATTATGTCCGGCCTACTTGCCGTCAAATACAAAAGACTACCTATCATGCTTCTATACAATTTAATATCAACATTTTTACCTTGGTCATCCGTATCAAGCTTGATTGTAGTTGCCATGGGAGTGTTGCAAACTTTTGAGCTTTCAAGTCCAAACTTCTTTACGAGTTCCTTTGCATACTTGGCTTGACATATGAAATTCCCATCTTGCAATTGCTTGATTTGGAGTCCAAGAAAGAAATTCAATTCACCCATGGAAGACATTTCAAACTCACATTGCATAACCTTTTCAAACTCCTTACATAAAACCTCATTAGTAGAACCAAAGATTATATCATCAACATAAATTTGCACAATTAAAATATCATTATTAACATGCTTAGTAAAAAGAGTTGTCTACTTTGCCTTTAACAAAATCATTTGAAATGAGAAAACTAGAAAGCCTTTCATACCAAGCTCATGGAGCTTGTTTCAATCCATACAAAGCTTTATCAAGTTCAAAACAAAATTGGGATGAATATGATCAACAAAACTGGAAGGTTGTTCAACATAAACTTCTTCATTAATAAAACCATTTAAAAATGCACTTTTCACATCCATTTGAAAAAGTTTAAAATTTTTAAAAGATGCAAAATCTAGTGTTATCCGTATGGCTTCAAGCCGTGCTACGGGTGCAAGGTCTTCTCAAAGTCAATTTCTTCAACTTGAGTGTAACCTTGGGCCACTAACCTAACTTTATTCCTAATAACATTCCCGGACTCATCCATCTTGTTTCTAAAGATCTACTTAGTACCAATTATTGGTCTATCGTGAGGCCTAGGTACAAGGTGCCAAACTTGGTTGCGCTCAAATTGATTGAGTTCCTCTTGCATGGCTAGCAACCAATATGAGTCCACCTCGGCTTCGAGGATGCTTTTGGGTTCAAAATGAGAAATGAATGCAAAGTTACCATAGAAGTCATGGAGTTTGGAGCGAGTTGTTACCCCTTTAGAGACATCACCTAAAATGAGTTCGTTGGGGTGATTTGTAGCGTATCTCCAATCTTTAGAAAGTGGTTGAGAATCTTTCACTTCATCCTTATGAACATCACCAATGGGTTCTTGCTTTTCTTCTTGAGCGAGTGAGTCCTTCAAGGATAGTCTCTCCATGTCTTCACCTAATGGGTCAACCTTTACAACATTCTCAACACCACATTAGATTCTTCAAATTAACATGCATGGATTCTTCAATGGTAAGGGAAGATCTATTGAATACTCTATAAGCTTTACTAGAAGAAGAGTATCCAACAAAAATAGCTTCATAAGCCTTAGCATCAAATTTACCCAAGTTATCTCTAGTATTCAAAATAAAACACTTGCATCCAAAAACTTTGAAATATGAAACATTAGGTTTTCTAGAATGATACATTTCAAAAGATGTTTTGAAAGAATTTTTACACAAATAAATGCGATTTGAAATATAGCATGCGGTATTTGCAGCCTCGGCCCATAGATATTGAGGGAGGTCATATTCACTCATCATGGTCCTAGCCATCTCTTGAAGTGTTCTATTTTTCCTTTCTACAACTCCTTTTTGTTGTGGAGTTCTAGGACATGACATTTCATACTTGATTCCCTTTTCATCACAATAAGTCATGAAGAGTTGGTTAACAAACTCACCACCTCTATCACTCCTTATTTTCAAAATCGAAAAACCTTTTTCTTTTTTAACCTTTTTTCGAAAAATCTTGAAATGAGAAAAAGTCTGATGTTTGTGTTCCAAAAAGAAAACCCAAGTAAATCGGGAAAAATCATCAACTAAAACAAATGCATATCTACTACCATTTAAGCTCTTAGATTTAGTTGGTCCAAAAAGATTCATATGAATTAATTCTAATGGCCTAGTTGACATGATATCCTTGATTGGTTTGAAGGAAGACTTGGTTTGTTTCCCAAGTTGGCACGCACCACAAATGCGGTCTTTCTCAAACTTCAAGTAAGGAATACCCTTCACCAATTCCTTAGAATTAATTCTAGAAAGATGGTCAAAAGATGCATATTCTAATATTCTATGCCAAAGCAAGAATTTTCATCAAAAATATTCAAGCATTTAGTAGAACAATCCAAATTAAGCATGTCAATGATATAAACATTATCATCACGAAATCCGGTGAGAATACAATCATTGTTTTGCAATCAAAAATCTTGCAAGAAGAGTCATCAAAAACAATTTTAAGTCTACGATCACAAAGTTGACTTATACTAAGCAAGTTATGTTTTAAACCATCAACAAGAACAGCATTTTTATGATGGGAGATGCACCAATTTGAATGTTACCTATACCGATGATAGTGCCCTTGGAGTCATCCCCGAAGGTGACGGTGCCACCTTCCATATACCTTGATAGGGTTGTAAAGTTGTTTATATCCCATGTCATGTGTCTTGAACAACCACTATCAAGGTACCACCGCTCCTTACGTCTTGGAGCCTTGGTGTGTACCTACATCAAATAATTTAGGATTTGATTTTGGTACCCATATTTTCTTGGGTCCTAAAGTGTTAGTATCATGAACCCATACAAGATTATTTGTTCTATTTATTTGGTCATAACAAAACTTAGCCAAATGTCCATTCTTACCACAATAAGTGCATCTATACACTCTACCATATTTAAAAGCATAGTGAGTGTGTGACTTATGAGCATGTGTAGATTTAGCATGAGTGTTGTGTGTAGTGTGAGCATGAGGAATTTTGACATGTGAAGGTTTAGCATGAGAAGTGTGCTTTTTAGAAAACCTTTCCTCAAGTTTCTTAGTGTTGAAAGTACAATCCTTCAAAACTTTTTTAAAATCAACAATTCTAGTTTTTAATGAAGAAATTTTTTTTCATCAATCTTTGTAAATTTTGCTTTGCAAACAACTTTCTAAGCACTAAATTCATTTTGAATAAAATAAGATTTGAAGAAATTTCATCCTTTTCTTTAGAAACAATAGCAAGTTGATTTTTAAGAAAAGCAACTTCTTTTTCCAATTTTGAGCATTCTATCTTTTTATTATCATAACTCTCTGAAAGTTCAACAAAAACATGTACAAGTACTTCTTTACTTAATTCATTTTCTTCATCAAGAGGTTGAGGGGTTACCTTTGGTGTGTTTGCCATGAAACACATGTTCGCGCGTGTCTACCTCGTCTTCGGACTCGCTTTCCGAATCCCAAGTGGCTTTATAAGCTTTCTTTTCCACCGGCTTCTTTGGCTTGAAGGAGGAAGTCATCTTCTTCTTGAAATCCGGGCAATCGGCCATGATATGTCCGGGCTTTTGGCAATTGTAGCAAATGATTCTTCTCTCCTCTTTTCCTTCAAATTTTCTTCTAAAGTTAAGCTTGTTCTTCCGGTACATTCTCTTCACGTTACGCACAAGGAGGGATAGCTCCTCATCTTCTTCTTCATCTTCTTCTTCGTCATCAAGAGTGGAGGAAGACTTGAAGGTTATGGATTTCTTCTTTTGAGGAGCCGCTTCTTCTCTTGCCTTCTTTTCCATCTCATGAGTCTTCAAGTTTCCAATGAGACTTATGAGATCCATTTCATCTTTGTCATTCAATTCTTTCAAGGTGGTGGCCTTTATTTCCCATGATGAAGGAAGAGCCCGAATCACTTTCCGCACCTTTTGGTCATTGCTAATATCATCACCTAAAGAGGAAAGAGCATTGGTAATTTTAGTAAACCTTGTAATCATACAATCAATAGATTCATCATCAATCATTTTAAAGCTTTCATATTGGGACCTCAAGAGATCTATCTTAGCTCTCTTTACTTGTGATGTTCCCTCGTGTGTGACCAACAAATGTTGCCAAATCTCATAGGCGGATTGGCAATGTATTACCCATGTAAGGTCATCCTCATTCAAGGCGGTTGGGAGAAAATTTTGGGCCTTAGAGTTAGCCTCATATTCTCTAAAGGTAAAGTCGGACCAAGTGCTTTCATCACTATTGGGTCTAACATAGGGTTTGGTCAAAGATTTTGCAACTAAGCTACCTAAAGATTGTAGAAAAATAGTCATCCTAACCTTCCAAATAGGGAAATTAAGTCCATCAAATTTAGGAGGGGTTTTGATGTTCAGCCATGTTTACTAGTGAATGAATGGATGAATGCAAATGTTGATTAGCAAATTTTAAGGATCTCTCTAAGGATGTAAAGCCAAACCTAGAGTCCAAGCTCTGATACCAATTGAAATCACCTAGAAGGGGTGAATAGGTGATAATGCTAATCATGCACAATTAAAAATTTATGATGCAACAAGTGAATAAAGTAATGAATATATATATAGAGAGCAAGTAATTGAAGCAAGTAATTAAAACAAATAATTGAAGCAAGAATATAATGCAAGAGATAAGAGCAAGTAAACCAAACGCAAACACCAAGAATTTTTCCGAGGTTCGAGCACCCAGCTCTACGTCCCCGCCTTCACCCAGAAGGATTTCTAACCACTATAACTTCACAAAGAATTACAATCACACCGGAGTACCCAACTCCACAGTCCCAATTACAAGTTCTCTCTTGGTGATCAAAAGACCACAAACTATCTTTTACAAAAGCCTCTTTCCCTTATAAGAACCCTGTAGAATAATGGTTAGAATTGAAGCTCAAATATTGTAAGTGAAAAAGAAATAAACTTGAGAGAGTTTAGAAAATAAAACTTCAGTGATGAGAGATTCTTCAGCACAAAAACCAAGGACCAAACTCTTCTGAAAGCCTTTGAAAACTTTTGAAACTTTTTGTAAATGCTTGTTATATTGAACCTCTCCCTAATCACCCCTATTTATAGGAGAGGGCTAGAGATTAAAGAGTAAACCTTCATAATGCTAATTAGGAAGTATTAGACCCAGAAAATACCATTTAAACACGTTTAGAGAAGAAAAAGACTAATTTAAAACGTGTTTAAAAAACTAGCCGTTATGGCTGAAACGGCTCTATCGGTCGACCGGTCGGTTGACTGGAGTTCAAATAAAGTGACCGTTGCAGGTCGTCGGTCGACCGCCCGTCGACCGAAATAAACAGAGAGTGACACCACTTCAGTCGGCCAGCTGCCCGGTCGACCGAAGGGCTTCGGTCATCCCCGGTCAGCCGAAGAACGTGCACACGGATATGCATCAAAACTGTCAGAAAACCAGTCGACTGGGTCGGTCGACAGAACTGACCTGACAAGTGTCGGCCGACCGGTCGGTCGACTGCTCAGGCCAAAAGTCAAAACTGAACAAGATTTTGAAAGGGATTTGAAATCTAACAAGATAGTTTTGATTTGAAACATGTATAATACCCAAAATTGAGTTGTAATCAAAAAGGCTTTAAGTTAAAATAATTCTTATATATATATAGGGAATATTTTTGGAAATGATATGTGCGCAAAAACGTGTGTGATAGAGCTTCAAACCTATTCATTATTCTTTAACAAAACTATAAAACTAAAAACAAATCTAATGAATTCTCTTGAGCAATCTTGAAGTCTTGAGCCATGCAAAGCCTAACTAGAGCCTTCTCTTCTACGTTCCTTCCTTGATGTGCCATAAGCCTTCTTTGCTCCATGAACTTAGAATTTCTTGCAAAAACTAAGCAATGGCCTCCAAACATGGTACAAAACTGGTACAAAACCTAAAACTTATCTTGAACAAAATTATTAGTACCAAATAGCTCTTATTTGTTTTGTTATCATCAAAACTCTGAACAAATGGAGAGTGTAACCTTTTGGGCCAACATAGTATAGAGGTTGTTGTTAGTTGAGAGAGGAGTTGTATACTCTAAGTTTGTATTACCCAAATTCTTAGTGGAGATTCCCTGTGTGGAAAGTTCTATGGGGACAATATAATAGAAATCCTTCTGTGTGAAGGCGGGGACGTAGAACAGTGGCTCAAACCTCGAAATATATCTTTGTGTTTGCGATTGATCCACTATCTCTTAACTCTCTCTTTATTTACCTTACATTATTTCATATTTTTCATTCATACATATATGCTTGGTATTGTTTGTGTGCTTCACTTGTGTTGAACCAAGAGAGCTTTACATAGAACCTCAACTCTTATTTAGAGGAATTTAGAGGAGATAGTCGAGAGCCCTTCACCAGGAATTCAGCTATACTCTTTGGTTACACTAAGTGTGTGTTGCAATTGTTTTTAATTCCGCATCATTTGTCATTAGATTTACCCTACACCTATTCACCCGGCTCTAGGTGTACTTTCAAATAACTCCCAAATCTTTAGCCAATCAAAACTTATCACATGTTGATGTATCATGAGAGAAAGAGTTAGGACCCTTTTTGTGAAAAGAAAGTTAATTGCATAACAAATTAAGCATCATCATGTCCTAAAACACACGTGACAACATTATTATTATTATTTTTATTTTTCTTTTTCTTTTTCTTTTTCTTTTTCTTTTTCTTGTGAAAGTATTTGATCTACAAAATAATTTTGTGAGTATACACCAAGCACCATTTGAGTTCCATATTAACATTCTTGCTGTCCAACATGGAAGGCATCTCTTTAGAACGTAGTTATGAAAATATTCCTTAATCAAAGGAAAATTCTACTCGTATTCACCCCTCTTTATTGTCTAAATCTACCCTTCTCTTTTACCCACTTATCAATTTTAAGTTATCATAATTTTCTCTATACACTCTTAAAACTTTCCAACATATCTTATATATCTTATCATCAGTTAGATTTAAAATTACTCACTGAACCCCATCAAAATAAAATCTTTGACTTTTTTTAATCTGTATCTCCCCCCAGCATACTTCATTAGACTACCTCTATCTCCCTGTCTCATCATCAACAAAGCCCTCTCCATCTCCCTCTCTTCTATTGATTAGTTAACAATATTAGATTATTATTGCATATAATTTATCTCAAACTCATCTCCATAGAACAACAAGTAATTAAGAATCGAATATTGTTAAAGAGTTCAATGAGAAATGCACATGTAATCACACTAGAAACTTGTATCTAGAAAAGAAAGAAAGGATTCTTTTTTTCTTCAAAGAGAAAACAACATTAAGAGAGTTTGTAAACCATGGTCTTATAATATCCCATGTCTCTGAATTTTATTCAAACTTTTGCAAAAATCACTATAAATGGCATGCTAAATCTGAAATCTTTTCCCAAAAAATTTAAAAATGGAAATTGCTGTATCACTACGCAGACATTATTTTGCTCAAATATATATATATATATATATATATATATATATATATATATATATATATATATATATATATATATATGAGAAAAATGTATATCAGCTGACGGCTGAGAGACCCTCTCAGCTGCTGCGGTGACGTGGCACATTATTAGCCACACTAGAAAGAACGCCCCGTCTATTGAAACAGTTGAAATTATTAAATACCCCTGCAGTAAAAGACAGTGGATCTTTATAGTTTATTATTTTTTTTATTTCTAATGTTAGTCAATATTGTCACAATTATCTTTTATAAACTGCGGCCAAACTGCCAACAATTTTTATCAAATCACGAAACTAATTTGAATGCTTCTTTATTAATTTTTTTGTTATTTGATTTGAAATTTATTGATTTTTAATATAGTCGCAGTTTACTTTTTTTCGCATGTAATGTATAAATTATTATTTTTTTACATATTGAATTTGGACAAGGACTGCGACTATGATCGCAGTGCTTAACGAGAGCAAGTCAAGGACGTTTTTTTGCTTGGTTAAATGTAATAACAGTGACAAATAACTGATAGTATAATCGCAGTTTACGTATTATTTTATATATTTGTTCTTCACTGTGACTGTTGTCTGATGCGCCTATGAACTATTAAATTGGTTTTTACATATAGCATGCGATCAAGGACTACGACTATGGTCGCAGTACTCACGATAGCATTTTTTTGGATGATTTTTTTTGCTAAGTTAAATGTAATAACGGTGACTAAGGGCTGATACTATAGTCGCAGTTTACGTATGGTTTTATATGTTTGCTCTTCACTGTAACTGTTGTCTCAGCGCCTATAAACTACGAATTTTTTTTACTTATTGCATGCGGAGTAGGACTGCGACTATGGTCGCAGTATTTAAAAACAACAGTCGCAGTTTTCTAATTTGTGATATAAGTGAAATATACTGATTTGAGAGGATTTCGATCATGTTCACAGTATTATCTGTTTATATAGTTTAATTTTGGACTGCGATCATGGTAGCTGTTTATAACTTATTGAATGCAAAATGATCAAACTGTTTATGACTGGACAGCGACCGTGTCGCAGTTTCATATGTAATTATTATTTGAGTACTGTGACCATTATCGCAGATAAGATGCAGAAATAATAACTATATTGTTTTATTTATAACATAATATGGTCAGAAAGAGACCTTACAAAAAAAGAGCATTAAAAGTTGTTAACAGAAGACAAAATAGCGTTGAATATTAGAAGATCAGGAAATCCTAATCCTCGTCGTCATCACCATCATAAGCAGATTCGTTGTCTTCATTCTTCTCGTCTTCCTGTTCATCACTTATTTCCTCATCATCTTCCTGTTTTTGAGGGTTTTTTGGTTCATCGATAAACTCCCAGAATGGATCATCTCTATCAAGCTCTTCGTCTTATCTGTTGCGAGAAAGCGAGCCTCCAGCATCAGAGGACATGCTTTCATCAAGCATGTCTCCATCATGTGGCAGAGGATAATGTCCTCCTCACTAACCCACATGAAAACTTCATCATCCTCATGAAGAGGAGGATCAGTTAAAATATTATTTGATGTAGTGAGATAGTCAAAAGGAGTGAAGTCCAGATTGGTATCAGATTCACTAGAATACCCTAAAGAAAAAGGACCGATAGGGGAATAACTGAAGTTGAAATCTCAGTGTTCGGAGGAAGAAAGATAGGGAAGACGTGATTCAAGAATGATTGTTTTCTGGAAGTTTTTGAAATCAAATTGAAAAGGAAGAACAAAAACATAGTTTTAGATATGAGATAATGTATTAGTTACAAGCAGTATATAAAGGTTAATAATGTGAAAGAACATGAATAGTAATAATAATTGTTATAAGTGACGGTTGAGTAATTGAAGAGTTATAGCGGGAGAATCTGAAGAGTTCCTTTTTGTCCAGAGATTTACTACGTGAAATACAAATTAACTTTTTATAGAATATTTTGCCTATATCTTTAGATTACGTATGGTGCACATCTTTCCTTTATCGAGATTAATATTAGTGCATCTCTTTTTCTAGACTGTTATTGTATCACGGTAGATAGAATATTAATTACTTCATTTAATTCAATGTAATTAATATAGTATTTTTATAAGATGTGATATACGCGAACTGATCTCTGGGTCGCATGGCTAATCTACTTTGTAAAATTATAAAAAATCTGTTACATAAGGCATGCGAAAAAAGATTGCTACTCTGGTCGCAGTACTGAAGGAGGTCGCAGTGCTGGACGATAGCATGTTTCGTCTGTTATTTTTACGCGAATAAGGAATGCGACTAGGGTTGCAGGCGTAATATAAAATTGAAGGTTATATTATATTAAGTCTGCGACCATCGTCGTAGTGATAGAAAGTTTTATTATACTATGACTGTGACTAGTGTTGCTGTCGTCACTTAAAATTGAAAGTTATATTATATTATGTCTGCGACCATGGTCGCAGTGTTTGAAAGTTTTATTGTACTATGACTGCGATTATGATAGCGGAATTTGTAAACGGTAAGAATTCTGTTACATAAGGCATGTGAAAAAAGACAACGTCTTTCGTAGGAGTGCTAAAGGATATCATGTTTTTTTATGTTTCAAACATGTTTTTTTACTTTCAATGCTTCTGCTTATTTCACATTATGTTGATCCAAATTTTTTTCTATTATATTTTCGATGTAGTAGAATTACGAATTTTATAAGTGTAGATATATTCAACTGAAAAATTTTTAGGTAAATTTTGTTTGTGGATGAGTTTATGCCAGTTTAGAAGTAAAAAAGGGGTATTTTTGTCAATTTGATTCACGATTCCTTAGGCGGGTTTTTTTAAAAAAATTTTGGCGCCTACACTTTTGCGACCTATATGTGGCATATATTCCGCCACGTCACCACCGGCTGAGGAACTCTCTCAGTCGTCGGCTGAGGTACAGTAACCCCTATACACACACACACAACACACACACTTATACATATATACATACACACACACACACACACATAGATATATATTCATTTAGAGATGCTTTCGTTTTTCATCAGAATCTCAATATAAGTCTCTCTTTATATATTAATAAATTTACAGAAAAACCATAGACACATGGAAGGGGGACTCCATCAAACAATTTACTCCAATGGTGGTATCAGTGAACTCATGAGTAGCTCATTAGGCAGAAGAATTTAGGGTTTAGAGAGAATTTTAGTAAGGGGTGCAGAAAGAAAAATGTTGGAAACCCTTGGAGAGAAAACGAGGGAGACAAAAATAGAAAGTATTCATCTATGAATAAAATAATAATTCAAAAATTATTTTAAGGGTGGGTGGATGTGAGTAGAATTTTTCTTAATCAAATTCGAAGGAGGGTAATTTATTTTAATCTAGGTGCTTCTACATGATAATAATTAATAGGATTCATTCCTCAAAAATGGAAATTTTGCACAAGAAATGTTATAATAATATCTTAGGCTTTGTTTGCAATGGGTTAAGATAAAAGGATTAAAATGGCGGGTTAAATTAGTTAATCCCTCACAAAGAAAAAGATAAAGAGAAAGGTTAAATTATTTAATCCATAATCAAAAAATTTAGCATAATCTTGTGGTCATATGGGTGTTTGGATTGGAGAAGAACTATTGATAAAATTTTATAAACATAGAATGATTAACTCTTAATCTCTGCTAGGAGAGGTGGATTTGGTAACCCTCTCCATTTTGAGGGGTTAACTCCTCTTAATTAGGAAAATGCTTGAGAATATATAGTCTTTAATTTTCATCTAGTTTTTTTTAAAGAAGAATCTTAATGCTATCTTTTAATAAAATTTAAATATGAAATTGGAATCAAATCTCTTCTTCCTCACCAGTAAACAGTAAGAATATTATATTTCAAAGACTAAATACTATTAAAGACATTTTTGGAGAAGTTTATAGGTAAAGAGATCAGAGATCCAAAACACAAGAGAGATTGATGAACAACTCTAAAAGCCATGTAAGACCAACTGTAGCTCTGCACAACAAAAAGATCCATTGTGTCTCAAACTCCACCCACACAAGCAATCATCTTTAACCTTAACACATATAGTTTACAAGCACATACATCCAAAAACTTAGTGAAGCATGAGTGCTAAAAAATATATAAAGAAAACTTTTTAAAAAAAAGCAAGCAATGTGAGAGCTTAAACTAATTTAATTAGATGAGGTGTTTATTTAACAAACAACTTTTGAAGATAGAAAAGATGTCAGCATTTCAGTTTAATAAGCAAAACTTTTCAATATAATAAGAAAAAAAGAAGCAAAAAGAGAGTTGGGTGTGCTCACTCTCCATAAAGATTTGGCCTTTCATAACTGATGAGAAGAGTATATCGTAATTGATGACATCTTTAGTCTGAAAAGGGAATGTAATCAAGCTTGCTTGTCAAAAGGGTTTGAACACGTCTCTCTCTCAACCTTTTTTTTTTTTTTGCTTGATTAATTAAATTAAAATTCATGCAAAGGTGTGATCAGTGCAGTCTTTAGAAAGTTTGGAATCTTTAAATCATGTAAAAGTTGCACTTGATGGGTTTAGTTGGCAATGAAGTTAACTCAGTGCCCAAATACCCTCACTTCTTAACAATAATTTTGCTAAAAACAGACCTTATTGTATCCTGAATATTGGAATTTATTGTTTTATTAAAATTTATAAGTTTCGAGGTAATAAGAACACATGAGAGAACACCTTGCGTGATTATTACAGAAGCTATAATAAAGAGAGATTTTTTGTCGTTAAGAGCTCTCTGTCCAAGTTCTGCAGTGACACTTTCGAAGTAATATTGTTCCTCTGCACAAAGAAAGATTTCTTTCTCTATCTAAGGATTGATTCTCTGCCAAAGATTTTCTAATGATGAAAAACTCTATTTATAAAGGACATATTCCTGCCCTCTAGAAAACAACTCAACCATCTTTTTTCTCTCTGAAATTTCTTAAACTCTTCAGTCTTTCCTGCATCTTGGAGGAAACAAACCCGAGCTCTTCGCGGGCCTGTGCATTGCGAGTGCACGCTTGAGGGCCAGCGATCGTTGAATCCTGGAGGGTAAACCGCCATCAACCTGCCGCACCGAGATACTCTCTCAGAGGGGCGCGATCTACTCTTAAAGACAATACTCCGCACGCTTCGATCAACATAGAGAATTTCTTCCTTCTTGAAAGTTAATTTAAATAGCTTAGCAGTATTTCATACATTATTTTCCAACAATCTTAAGAGTAGATATGGATACTGCTATGGTTGCTGCTATTAATATTAAGTCTCTGCCTGACATCTTTAGGATTGAACCATTAATGGAACCACTATAAAAGATGGTAAGAAAAAGTTATGTCTACACTTGATGCAACTGGTTATGCCTTTGCTATAACTGATCCTAAATCAGAGAAAGAAAAAGAATTGCAAAAATGGGAAAAGGCCAACAAAATTTGTAGACACATCATTCTCAGCATACTTAGTAATGCATTGTTTGATATTTACTATTCTTATAAAACTGCAACTGAAATTTGGGAAAGTCTTAATAAAAAATACATTCTTGAAGATGTTGAAACTCAAAATTTGCTATTGAAAATTTTCTGAATTTTGTCATGTCTCATGAAAAAGATATTTTCTCTCAAATTCATGAATACCATGTTCTAATTGATGCCTGAAGCATTTGTTGCTGGAGCCCTAATTGAAAAATTACCCGACTCATGAAAAAATTACAAGAAAGAACTAAAGTATAAAAGAAAACAAATGAACCTTGAAGATATAATAATTCATATCAGAATTGAAGAGAAAAATAAAGAAAGAGAGAAAACAGAAAGGGCCAAGAAGCTTACTTCCAAGGCAAATCTAATTGAAAGTAAGCCATCTAAACTAAAGAAATATTTTCATAAGCCAAACTTCAAATCAAATCAGAACCCTAAGATTAAAAAAACTCTAACTCTACTTTCAAGAAGAAAGGAAACTATTTTATGTGTGGCAAACCTGACACTACTCAGCACAGTGTAGGTTCTAAAAAACTGGTGAGGTTCCATCTAAACCACTAGCTAGCCTGGTTGAGAGTGACATTATTGCTCCTGTAATCTCTGAAGTTAACATGGTTGCACATAATAAGAATTGAGTGATTGATTCTAGGGCAAATCGACATATATTGCCGACAGAGGAGCTTTCTCTTCTTACTCCTCTTGATGATGGTGAGCAAGTGTTCATTGGCGATTTGAGGCCCTCACCTATTATAGGTAAGAGAAAGATGCTTCTCAAGCTCACTTCAGGGAAGATCCTTTCTCTTACAGATGTGCTTCATGTTCCTGAGATACGTTGGAACCTCATTTCTATTTCCCTTCTCAGAAAAGCTGGAGTTAAGGTCTGCTTTGAATCTGATAAAATTGTAATGACTAAGAATGGACAATTTGTTCGTAAAGGGTACTGTAGTCAGGGTTTATTTATACTGAATGTACTTGAAATCTTGAATAGAAATGCATCTACTTCTTCTACTTACATGATTAACTCTTGTGATCTTTGGCATGATAGGTTAGGACATGTTGGTTTTTCTTACATTAAGAAAATGAAAGATATAGGTCTCTTGCATAATGTAACTATATTAGATCATGACAAATGTGAGATATGTTTTGATTTAAATCCACTAAAAAATCATGCAAAAGTGTATAAAGAGAATCTGAATTGCTTGAGCTTATTCATAGTGATCTTGATAATTTTAAAAATAACTTAACTAGAGGTGGTAAAAGATTATATATCACCTTTATTGATGACTGTTCTAAATATATAGTAGTCTATCTGTTAAGATATAAAGATGAAGCCTTTGAAATATTTCTGAAATATAAAGCAGAAGTTGAAAATCAACTAAATAAGAAAATTAAGAGATTGAGATCGGATAGGTGGTGAATATGAACTTAAACAATTAATGAATTTTGTAAATAATATGGCATAATTTATGAGTCTACCCCTCCATATTCACCTGAATCTAATGATGTTGCTGAAAGAAAAAATAGAACACTCAAAAATATGATGAATGCTATACTATAAGTTCTGGTGCACCTCTGAATCTGTGGGGGAGGCTATACTCTCTACTTGTCACATTCAAGATAGAATACCCTATAAGAAAACTGGTATAACTCCATATAAAATCTGAAAAGGTCATGCACCAAACTTAAACTATTTTAAAAGTGTGGGGTGATCCTAACTAAGGTTCTTCTACCTGAACCCAAACGAAAGAAACTAGGACCCAAAACTTTTAACTGCATGTTTATAGGCTACGTACATCATAGTGCTTCATATAGGTTTCTTGTTACTAGAAGTGATAATAATGTTATGGAGGTCAACACTATTTTTGAAACTAAAAATGCAGAATTCTTTGAGCATATTTTTCCATTGAAAACTCATATTGATAAACCTTCTCATGTTTTGTCATCTAGTCATGCATAAGAATCTAATGATAATGAAAAGATTGAACTAAGAAGAAGTAAAAGAGTTAGAAAAGAAACTGACTTTGATAAAGATTTCTATACATTTCTTGTTGGTGATGACCCTCTCACCTATAAAAAGGCTATCTCTTCTCTGGATGCTCCATTCTGGAAAGAGGCTATTAATAATGAATTAGAATTCATATTATCTAATCACACTTGGGAACTTGTTGATTTACCACCAGGTGCAAAACTAATTGGTTGCAAATGGATATTTAAAAGAAAACTGAAACCTGATGGGTCTTTGGATAAATTTAAAGCTAGATTGTTGCTAAAGGATACACTCAAAAGAAAGGCTTTAATTATTTTGAAACATTTGCTCCTGTGACTAGCATTGCATCTATTAGAGTGTTGTTTACTTTAGCATCTATTCATAAGCTTGTGATACATCAAATGGATGTTAAAACTGCATTCTTAAATAGAGAACTGGAAATATATTATATATATATGGACCATTCTGAAGGTTGTCTGACAACAGGAAATGAGCACAAAGTCTGCAAATTTGTAAAATCTTTATATGGTTTAAAATAAGCACCCAAATAATGGCATGATAAATTTGATAGTGTCCTTGTTTCCTATGGTTATCAGATAATGAGGCTGATAAATGTATCTATACTAATTTGAGGATAATATTGGCGTTGTCATATGTTATATGTTGATGATATGCTTATATTTGGTACAAACTTAGAAATTGTAAATGACATCAAATCATTTTTGTCCTCTGATTTTGATATGAAAGACATGGGTGAAGTTGATGTGATCTTAGGAATTAAAATAACTAGAGATTCTGATCGTATCATGCTTTCACAAGGACAGTATATAGAAAGAATGTTGAAAAGATTTGATCATTTTGTTTGCACTCTTGTTTCCACACCTTATGATGGTAGCATTCACTTAAGAAAGATAAAGAACAAAGTGTGTCACAATCTGAGTATGCGCAAATCATTGGTAGTTTAATACACTGATGAATTATACACGATCTGACATTGCTTATGCCGTAGGATGACTTAGTCGTTACACTCACTGTCCTCATAAGGACCATTGGACAGCATTATATCGAGTGCTAAAGTATCTAAAAGGAACTATTAATTATAGTTTGATATATTGTGGCTTTCCTTCTATTTTAGATGGATACTCAGATGCTAATTGGATCTCCAATTCTAATGAGTTAAAGTCCATAAGTGGATATGTGATCACACTTGGTGGGGGTGCGGTGTCTTAAAAATCATCCAAGCAAACCGTCACAGCTCGCTCCACTATGGAGTCTGAGTTTGTTACCTTAGAGAAGGCAGGACTGAAGCTGAGTAGCTCAGGAATCTTTTGATTGATGTACAAATTTAGAAGAGACCAGTGTCTATTCATTGTGATAACCAAGCTACTATTGTTAGAGCTAAGAATAAAATATACAATGAAAAGAGTAGGCATATACGCCTAAGACAAAAAATTGTAAAGCAGCTGTTAGATGATGGTATCATATCTTGACTATGTGAGGTCAGAGCTTAATATAAGTGATCGATTTACCAAACCACTCGGGAGAAAACTAGTGGAGAATACATCGAGGGGCATGGCACTCATGTCTATAACAAAGAGTCAAAAATGATAGTAACCCAACCTATGTGATTGATGAACTCATGAAGTAGGTTCATATGGTTAATAAAAAATTATTTGTTGACTTAGAGATGCACTATCATTATTTTATTATTGAGAAGTCTCTTCCTATGATGTAGATAGTACAAATTTCAATGTATAAAGGATGAGGATTAGCTCTTAATGGATTATCATAACCCTTATTGGGTGGTGTATTTAATTGCAATGCACACTTGATGGATCCACCTATTGAGTGTGAAAGTGGGACCGCTTCCTATAGTGATGTAGATGAAAAACACCTAGGGGGGTGAATAGGTGTAAGTGCTAATCTAAGAACTGAATGCGCTAAATGCGGAAGCTAATGCAAATTTTGCAACACACTTAGTACAATCAACAAGTGTAGCCGAATTCCCCGTGAAGGGCTCTGGACTAACTCCACTTGATTCCCTTGATGGGTTGAGGTGCTATGTGAAGCTCTTGTTGATTAAGTACAAGTGAGGCACACACAAACAACCAAGCATATAAGATGATATAGCAATATGAAATATGCAAGGCACAATGCAAGCAAATAGATATGATATGACAATATGAGTTATGCTCAACACAAGCAAATATGATATGAATGAAGTATGATGCTTTGCACAAATAATGAGAGAGAGAGTTAAGAGACAAGTGGATCAAACGCAAAGGCCAAGATATGTTTCGAGGTTCGAGCACCTTGCTCTACATGCTCGCCTACACACCGTATAGGATTTCCAATCCACTATAGGAGTACCAAACTCCTCTCTCAATGCCACCGAGGCAATATAACCACAATCCACCTCTACCGAAGAGGGATAAGGCCCGTAGCCAATACAACACAATCACCTCTACCGAAGAGGGATCCAAAACAATACCACTCCGATCAACCTCTACTAAAGAGGGATACACAAATGAAGAAGGGTTTACAACTTAGAGGCTTAACCTCAAAACACTTCTCTTTTCTCTCTTTTCCACAAAACAAAGATCCTAATAGATTAGGATAGTATGATAGCTCAAGTGTGGAAAACTAGGTGTTTTTGGAAACAAGCAACAAAGAAAATACTGGGAAAACTCTTGTAAAAGATAGAGAATGAAAACCAATACAAATATCCCAAATTCCTATTTTCTTTGATTTTCCAAAAACCCAAAACAAAAAGGATGAAATCTTTTTAGCACAAAAACTCTTTTCAAAACTTGTTTAAAACACTGAAGAAGTCAGGAATTTTTAGCTCTAAAAATCTTGGTGAAAACCTCAAACAAATGGGGTATTTATAGCCCCATCAGAAAACTAGCCGTTAGGCTGATGTGGCAGCCTGACAGGCTGACGGTCGACCGGCCCGGTCGACCGCCAACGGTCAGAAATGTGACCGTTGGGCAACCACGGTCGACCGGCCCGGTCGACCCAAACAAACAGAGAGCACTGCTCTCAGACCTGGTCGACCCAGACGGTCGACTGTCCCAGTGTCTCCAAACGTGCACAGATTTGTGCACGTCGGTCGACCGGCCCGGTCGACCGACTTCAGCCAAGTCGACTAGGTCAGTTGACTGATTGAAGCCTGGAACAGAAATCTGGGTTAGAAAAATAGTTTAAAAATATTTTAATAAATCTTTTAAGTCTTCTAAAAATTCACAAAACTTGTTTTAACATTTTATATGAAACACAAACAAGTGATAAAAATTTCAAGACATATATCAATCATATCAATTCATTTTTGAGTCTTGCAAATTTTATCAAAAACAAAACTTGTATTTTTATCAACTGATTTTTCAATACATGAATAAGATAGTCAAACTAGTTTGTTATAGGAAGTGTAAGCTGTATGTATAACTAGAATACATCTATTACACATATAACTATGTAAACTTGTTTTGATCAATCTATTCATGAAAACCAAAACCAAACATAAAACGTGTGCGTTGTGTGCACTTGAGCATATCAACTATAAGCTTTACAAATGGATCTAAAGCACACTAAACTAAACTAGGATACCTAAATCTTCTTGATGATCTTCATCTTCAAGTTGACTTGCTCCAAAATCCATCCATGGGCTAGGCAATGTGTGATCTTGAAGCTTTGGCCCTGGAATCACCATGAAAAGCTTCTAAACACCTTTGTTGAGGCTCATCACCAACTAATATCTTGGTTAATGATCTGAAACTTAAAATCACAAGAATATTAGTAAAACATAACTACATGATTAATCATCATCAAAACTAGGGTGGAAGGCCTTTGGGCCAAACATCTCCCCCTTTTGATGATGACAAAACTCATGGAGTTATATATGCATGGATTAAAGTTAAGCTTCAAAGAAGCGCCCCCTTAACTCATGCATAAACAAATAAATAAAAGATATGCAATGAATGTACATAAACATGTATGCATCAACATGCATAAAACAAATAAACTGTTCTAGAAGCTCTAGATACCAATTAAATTAATAAAACATTAACAAAAACACTAGATGCCCTAGATACCAATAAAACTTAATATATGCAAAAACATAAGTATGCATATATAAAACTCAAAACTCAAAATCTTTCTCCCCCTTTTTGTCACTCATCAACAAAGGGGTAACAATCAAAACAATAAAATGAGGGGTAAAAATCTTTCTTCCCTTTTTGTCAATCAAAACAATAAAACAATGTTCTCCCCCTTTTTGTCTAAAAACAAAAACAAGGTCAATAAGGGGTGACAATCAATTAGGATATCAATTTAAAATATGTCAATGAAGCATCTTGATACAATTGAAAGTAAACAAAAATCAATAAATGTTATATGCTATATACATTCATGAAGAGGAAAACGCTAAGTTAGCTTCCCTACACATATGTATTACATGATAGAGGGATGTTAAGCCCTAA
>JAVJIF010025840.1:0-60059 GCA_038442645.1 Agave tequilana | reverse complement strand
AAGCCTCATTGATGGTGCTCGCGCCCTGGGATTCTTCATTGCTAGCTGTACTGAGGCACGACTGTGCATGCCATTGAGGACCCCAAACCTACTGATGACTTTGGGGTTCTGCCAATGATATAGAACTTTAAGCTCCGTGCCTACCAGATTTTCTATTAACTCCTTTGGCTTGAAGTGGATCTCCCCGTGACTGAAGCACTGAGAAGGGTGAGGGCAAAAGAGTCCAGATGCCAGGCATTCGGAGTTTATTGCCACTGCCAACAGTGAGGCTTCGGACGCCAAAATCCTCGCTTTGAAGGAGTTGCAGGTGCTGAGGCAGATGCTCCTGGCGGGATAGGCACGGATCCTATGGATGACGTGGAAGTGGAAGAGGTGGAGGAAGAAGATCCTGACGTCCACTTCAAGCGGAAACGGGAAGGTGGATCCCGCAGGAAGAGGGTTGTAAAGAAGCCTCGTCGCTATACTCATACTGTTATTGCAGAGGGTGAATCAGCTGCAGTCCCTCTTCCTCCTGTCCCGTTAATTATTAAACTAGTGGCGCAGACACAGACAACTAAGAAGGCTATTCCAGGTTTGGATAAGACCACTTACACATCGTATACACACACATACGTCTCTTTTTTTTTTATTTTCTCCTTTATGCCAGCTAACTTGTTCAATTTGTGATTCAAAAACTGAAACCGCAGGAGAACAGTGGGGTTATTACGATCCTTTGTTTACCTATAAGGAGGGTGACGAGGCTAGCTACCTCGTCATTTCTGAGGATTACGAGGGTGACACAGCTGATGTAGATCCTTCAGGTGCTGGGGCCTTGAAAGAGAGTCTAATGGCTTCAAGCTCCATAGGATGGACAACAGAGCCCTCGATAAGCGAAGGCGAGCTGGACATTCTGGGGTTATGAAAGCAGTCAGGACGAATGAAGTCCTTCCTGAGGTTGCTGCTGAAGCATCTCCCACTACTGCCAAGATTTCTCCCATGGAGCCCACTGGAATTAGTGTTGCTGCTGGCACCGAGGTGGTTGAGACAATATCATCTCTTGGTAATACCTCGACCATTTGTAAGCAACCTTTTTTTTGATATTATTATATCTGCTTCAATAAAGTACTTTTTGCAGCTGTGTTCCGCCGTTGGGTACATCAACTTTGAGGGAACCAGCGAGTCTTCCTGGGGGATTTAGGAAAGAGACAAGTACTTCAACTACCGTGGATGTTGCGGAGTTGGACGTCTTGTATCGCAACCTGTCCTCTTACCAGCCTGAACCTGCTGGAGACTCTAGGATGGCCGAGGAGATGATGGCTGCGGAACCAATCACACTCCCTGCTGGCAGGTTGATGAAACAACGGTGGTTTCTCTGACGCCACCCGTCTCTGGCAACTACTAGGCTGAGGATAATAACCAGTCCTACCTCTCTGATGCTAATTGTCGAGCCGGTTCTTCCTGAAGTAGTTACCAGTCCTACCTCTATCGTGGCAGGTATACTAGTTTCGATGAAGACTCCTCCCCGATCACCGGTGATCCCTCATCTTTCTCCAGCTAGTGCTTCTGCCATTTCCTTCACCGTTATGACAGTGAAACTAGTAGAAGCTTTGTCTTTTGGGACTGTTCAATCACCGGGAGGAGTAGTTGAAGCCAAGAATTTATGGCTGAGATGGTTGACAGTTTTTACAAGAGCCTAAAGCGATCTGTTACTTTGGTCTTTAAGGGCTCAACCACCTTATTTTTGCTCTAAGGTGGTCCTACTTGAAATATCAAAAGCATTCGAGACTTCAGAGGGGACGACCAGGCTACCGCATTGGAGCTTCTGGTGGAGAGGCTTGAGAAGGACGTGGGCGAGTGGCGTCACCTTAGCAGTTCAGATTTGGATTCCTCAGTTGATGAAGAGCTTGAACGCCTCGTCACTCAAATGCGTAAGGCTCACCTTATAGCCTAGAAGCGACCAAGGCAATATCTTCAGGTTAAAATCCTTGAAAATAAGGAAAGTAGAAATTAGAGATGATTGACGCTTTAAATAGCGCCCTTCTTGATGCTGAGGATAAGATTGAGAAGGCCAAAGAGATGATCAAGAGGGCCAATCTTCTTCTGTCCAAGGCTGAACCAGTGCATCTTGAGGAGATCGCTTGGCTGGAGCAGCTCAAGCCCAAAATGATGAAGTCCTGCAGCAGGAGCTAGCATAGAGGGCAATTTTAGCTAAAATTGAGGCTCGTCTGTCCCAAACAACGAACTTTAATAAAGCTGAGTTAAGATCGCAGGCATTTGTTAGAGCTGCTGAGAGAGGAAGACAAGCTGGTTGCCCTCGAAGAACGGATCAAGTCCTACGAAGCACCATCGTAGCTTGTAATCCATGTATTCCCCTTCTTTTTTTTTATTGAATCAATAAATAATTTTATTTGATTCTTTTACTGTATTCCCTGCTGTATTCCCTGCTTGTTTTATCTTCTGAGTTTACAACCCCAATAGAAAGGAAATAACAGTATAACTAATCTATTCAGAGATCGATGATATGATAAAATTAGTTATTTGATAAATTATCATCAATAAATTGAGAAATGACTCAACTCAAATCATATTGGGATAAGAATGGGAGAGAGTGAACTTGACTATTTTTACCGTTCAGAGGTAAATATTAACATAACAGATTAAAGATCATTGTATTTATGAATAGGTTATGATGAATTAGACGCCACAACCAATAATAGTTCCTACTGGACTAAGACAAATGAAGTCTAGAATTTGTCAAACAAACTAGTCATGATTGGTCAAAATTTGCCATTCAGAGATGATCTGGACATGATGACAAAATGGAGGTGAACCCGATTTCAGGGACCCGTCTAGGCAGAGGGGATAAACTGACATAATAGATTAAGACACACTAAACTCAGATCCACTGCCAGAGGTAGTCGTATTAACTTGGCATCTAGTCCACAAGGGACTGCAGAGATAGATTGAATCTGGACTCTGTTGGTTCAGAGGTGGTTGACTGGATATGACCGACTAAGGGGGTCTCAGACTTATAATCCACTGTTCAGAGGTTTAATGTTAACATGACAGTAAGTACTCTCAGCTTTGATAGAGAAAAGGAGAACAAAGTTATGAACTCATCTGTTCAGAGATGGTGATCTAGACATGATAGTTAGAGTACCATAAAAGAGAAAGATATAGGTATCCGTTGTACGCGTCGAAAAAGGAGGATTCGATTGTAAAATTCTTTTGATTGGATAGCAGATTACAACAGATCAGTCTTCCGATTACAAGGGAGGGAGGATGTTGAGTCTTGAATCCTCCCTTTGTTAAGGCTGGGTTCTTCAAGTGGTGGTGGAGAGTGAATCTTGTTCTCCGTTGACGGGTGAACGTTGAGATCTTCCGGGGGCTTTTCTCCTTCGGTGGGTTGACGGAGTAACACAGCTCTGTCGACCAAAACTCTCAAAGAGATTGTCAGCAAAGGCTAACTTGAACACCGCAAGTTCTCTGAAGGGTTGAACTCTCTTCTCTCAGAGCTCTTTTCTCCCAAAAAAAATCTGACCCCTTCTTCATAGCAACGGGACTATTTATAGGGGTTTCAGGGGCGTACGTGCCTTCTAAAAATACTCCATAATGGGGGCTAACTTTCCCGTTATGTGGGCCGTGATTGGCCCCGAAACCGGGACGGTTACAACTGAGACGCGGGTGTCAACCCCCTTGGAGCTGCTGAGACGCGGGTTTCGACCCACGCGCCTTGGTGCTGCTGAGACGCGGGTTTCGACCCTCGTGCCTTGGTGCTACTGAGACGCGGCTGTCGAGCCTCGCGCCTTGATGCTGCTGAGACGCGGCTGTCGAGCCTCGCGCCTTGATGCTGATGAGACGCGGGTTTCGACCCTCGCGCCTTGATGCTGATGAGACGCGGGTTTCGACCCTCGCGCCTTGATGCTGATGAGACGCGGGTTTCGACTCTCGCGCCTTGATGCTAATGAGACGCGGGTTTCGACTCTCGCGCCTTGGTACTGCTGAGACGTGGCCAAAATTAGCTTTGCGTCTAGAACTTGGAATTCTGCTTTTTAATGGCTTGTCGTTTAGTGATTTTTAGACAGCCTACAGAACCCCTCCAAAGTTTTCGACATTCCGCAGTTAAGTGGGACGGATTTTGAAATACTTTGAACTCTAGCTGAGCTCACCCTTGTGACTGGACTGTCAATGCTCCGGGTTTGATCTTATCTGGAGTATGGTCTTCGTGAGTGTACTGTGAAACTCTTTGAAGCCACCAAAGTTGATCGTGTTGAGTGTCTAGATGCACATTCTAAACCTCCCCGATTGCTTTAAGTCTGTCGTGGTGCACTTTAAGCCAGAGAAGTGGACGGTCGTCTGCTTGTGCCAGTGTACTGTTGAACTGATTTGCAGAAGCAAAAGCTGAACGCCAGCTTTAAAGTTGCGACTTTCACAGGGCTGCATCTTTTGGAATGAGAACGCGACTGTTATTCCATAAGGCAGACGCGATTTTTGTCTGGGTTGGAAGGATGCGAACTTTGGAGAAACGCATCTTTTTTTTTTGGAGTGAAGCCGCGACTTTCTGGACGCAACTATGGCCGTGCTGAAGGGATGCGTCCATAGAAGAGGCGCGACTGTTGATGTGCGATCCGTGCCATGCCATGAGTGCACTGCCACGTGTCCTGTGGAGCCGACGGGACACCTTCTTTTTGGCGTGCGAACTTCATGCGGCATTAAATGCGCTATCCACGCGTCTGGCGGTGATTCGACGTCGAGCCATGCACCGCGTATCTTTGCGAATCGCCGTGCCTATGAATGGCAATAGTCGTCGAGAGAGAGTCATCATTTAGTCTCCCCTTCGTCTACGAACACCTTTGCTAGGGTTGAGAAAAGATCTTTGTTCTCTCTTCTTCCATCTAACATCAGATTTTTGATTCGCAATGGCACCCAAGGCTAAGCAAACTGCTTTATCTTCACAGGCGGTCGCCGCTGAGACTCAAAGGGGCGGTTCCTCCTTGCAGAAGCCCCTATCTCAGGTATAACGCCCATCAGGCTTAATTTTCGCCATTAGAAGGGTTTATGGAGTTCTTATAACTCTAAAAATCCCCTTTTTTTGAAGAAGAACTGCCAACGCGGATTCGAAACCGTGTTTGATTCTTAGACGGTCAAGGCGCGGGTTTGATGACCCTGTTGCTTTTATCTGCTTGAATCTGCGTCTGCTTGTTGAACACAGGGCCCAGTAAGCTTGCGTTTCGGATTCAACACTTAGAATGTTTCTAAGTATGAAGGATTCGGACGCAGATTTCTTACGACTCTTGCGTCTTGTGAAATCAGACGCGCTGGTCCTCATGAATCTTGCGTCTGAGCCCAAGTACTTAGAGATTTTTCATAAGTCTTGGATCTTCAAAAACGCGGGCTCTATGCAAGCCTTGAGACCTTCGGGTCTGGACGCAGGTTTTGATGGTTTCCATGCCTGAGTTTACTTCTGCGTTCAAGTTGTGGACACTTAATCATTTCCCTTCAGGTTTCTGATCAAATGTCGTTTCCTTTTTGCAGTACGATATTCCGCTGATCCTCTCTCCAAAAAGTGTCACTTCGGGCACGTAGGTGGTGCTGACCGCAACTTAACCTTCGTGTTGCAAAGGACTACTCTTGTGACTGCTGATAAGCCGAAAGGGCGAAGGGAGAGGCTCTCCAAAGTCGACATGGCGACACTCGGGAACTTATGACCGACGCAGAATTTAAGACGGATTCGCGCATTCCATTGAAGAAACCCGTTCTTCTTTGGCGACAATATTGGCGAGGGCGGTTACGTCTGCATGATGGCGATTACAAGACTTCGCCAGATAGGGGATAGGAAATCTTTCTTCCAAATATGGAGAGAATGTACCCTCTATCCTATCTTCAGCACATGTCTGTCCCCCGGGCAATGGAATGGGAGCTTGCCCGACCTGTCCCCAATGTTTCTCTCGGCATCTTGGGCGCCAAGAAGGTACATGTTGCCGGTCATGGAAGGGAAGTTTTCAGCCTGTTCCCTGGACTACTCAGGTCTGATTACCCAGTAGGGGAAACCCCTCAGCTCAGCACTACCTTTATTAATCAATTCATGAAGGTAGGGGTGATTTTCCCACTGACTTCCGCCCGCTCGGGTGGGTTCATTCCACTGACAAGTACTGGTGGGGCAACATGGTGAGCTTTGTCCTCGCCGAACTCGGAGGTCTATTGGACCAGGTGGGACTGTACCAAGCGGTCAGGGCTGTGCAATATGGCATCCCACAGAATTCTCAAAATTTCTTTGGGATCCTGGAGCACTACGACCCTTCGACGGGATGTTCTTCACCTCGGTTGGAGAAATGGGGCTCGCCCTGCATGAAATTATATGAAGTCTCGGGGTTGGTAATGGGGGATACTCCCTATGAGGAATACGTCCCAACCTCTGAGGAGCTTCACCTCTTGAAGAGAAAGAGTTTCCTCGGGTGTACGAGACTTATTGGGAGGTGTTATGTCACTTCCACATTTGCGGCCAGATAACCTCTTGGAGGACGAGGGGAGTTAAGCAGCTGTCTTGGGCAAGCTACTTGTTTAATGGTGTCAATCAGAAGGATCAACTAGTGACCCGACTCGCTCCCAGCTCTGACGAAGAGATTGCCGACAAGATCAAGGCTTCTGTAGACTCCTACACCACAGAGTCGAACGAGGATACTTTCAAACCTGACACGGTTTTCGAAAGTTTCCATTACCAAGCCCGGACCCCTATTTCCAATCGGGCACTGTTAGCGGGCTTCCTAATGTTGTGGTTGAAGCGCTGCGTGGTACCGACACTGCCACATGAAGTAATCGTTGCCGACGTGGTGTATCCGGCGGTGCTCCTGACTTATGGTAGGTCCATAGCCCTCCTCACGGCCATGGCGGCCGGTATTCAAAGCGGGTTGCGGGCCTTAACTCAGGGTCTATGCAGGGTAGAGAAGGTTGTTGACTCCCAGGGTGAGCCGATGGTTGACTCAGAGGGGAGGCCGATGGTAAAGCATCCCAACCCTCGAGTTGAGCTTCCCTACACGTACCTAATGGCTTGGTACGTTATGCACTGTCCCTCCCTGATGACGCCGGTGTCTTGGGTGAGGGGTTTATCCCTTTCGTACAGCGGTTGGAGAGTTTAAGCTGGTGTAATACTTATATGTATTTCATTCGGAAGTGCATTCTAGCTGCTTTGAACTACCAGCTCAATCGCTGCTTCCCCGAGATTACTGGTGCATCTATGGGGATCAATTTGCCGACCTGGTAGGTCCAGACAACTTTACGAGGCTGTCGTCGGGAGTTTTCTGGTGGCTGGTCAATATTCGGCCTGGGTATGTGCTTTTTCGGCAAGGGAATTCGTGCACGATCGAGCCATACATGCCGATTCGCTTCGCCTGACAGTTCGGCTATGATCAGTTATATGTCGGCAACCCCAATGCTCATCTCGCCTTCGGTGGGAATTTGTTTGAAGGTGCTCGGGCTTGGTATTATAGCGTGGCTGGAGGGACGGAAGCGCTTTTTCGTCTGCCTCCCAAGGGACCAAAAGGCTGTACAAGCCTCAGCTTCTGCACCTGGTACTTCCAAGCCAACCAAATGCCTGACTTCTCGCCAGAGTACTCGTGCATTGAGAGTATCAATGCATCTTATGAAGCAAAGTCGGGGTCTAAAAAGCGCTCGCGAGGCGTCGATGAATATCGGGCGGCTCAAAAGGAGGCCAGAAGGGTGTCAAGGGGGGAGCCGAGAGCAGCGAAGGGTCGACAGGCAGTGCATAAGCGTCCTCAGGGCTCTACTTCCATCATTGAGCCTGCCCCAAGAAGGCCCGGAGAGACTTGACGGGCGAAGTTTTCTTGTTCGAGGCCATCCCTTCTGGTGTTAAGGAGCAGAGGGAAGAGGAGGAGGAGGATAGTGCCCCTCTTGTTCGCACTCGTGGATTGCGCAGCAGGGGCCCCGCATTCTTAGAAGAAGGGGAATTTGCTGACGAACCCACCGCCGCTGACGAACCCACCTCAGCTGATGAAGCTGAGCAGCTCGAAGTTGACCTGATGAGCAGGGATGACGTTGAGATTCCAGGGGTCTCAACTCAGCCTGGGTCTTCTTCGGCTCAAGAGATGAGGGATGAGGCACAACAGCCCGGGTCCCCCGATATTTTAATGCCCAACTCACGGGTAATTGACCCCAGCCCTATTACTGGGGTATTTGGCGGCAAGGTCCCGATTGCTGAGGCTTCTCACGTTGAACTATCGTCCTCATCATCCGGAGAGGATAGATATGATTCAGGTGATGAGGTCGATTTTGGCGATGAACCTGTTTTTCCGGATCCGAGTAAATTCTCACATATCTTGGAGGAGGAGATATATGGGCGTGATCCGGTGACGGCGTCACCACCAGCGGCAGTTGCTCCTGCTGAAGGTACTCTTTCCGCCGTTTTGTTAACCTAGCTCCTCTTTTTAACTAGGGAAAAGAATTTGACGTTTTCTTTTCCTTTTGATTTCATATTGCCAGGGCTGGTCGTGGTTAGCGAGGTCGCGGCTTCCTCCCATATTGAGGTGATGATACAGGAGCTGGCCCAGCAGGAGGGTTAAGGCTGCTGCTGAGATGCCTCAAGAGAGGGCAATTATTAAGGTTAGGGAGGCTTCAACCTTGCAAGATTTGCCCCGGGATCTGCCATCTTTGGACCCTCGGCTTGGTAAGGAAATATTGACGCTTTGAATATTTTCCTTTTATTGTCATGACTGACGTTCTGGTGATTTGCAGAGAGCGCTAAGGAAGCTCAGGCAGAGGACTTGGCAGTCAGCGTCGACTCAGCAGAAGCAGCCAGCGTTGAGCCCGCAGGTAGTGCAATTCAACCCTCGACTGAGGGTTCCGGAGAAGCCAGGTTCGCTGCTACTTCAGCCGCCGTGGAGGCTGCTATGACGGCAGCCGTCCCGGAAGTGCCGATGACCATCTCAGCTTCTGTCGCGCCTGTTGTTGACCTTACTCCTGTACCGGAAGAATCGGTTTACATCCCTCGCCCTGTGATAGAAAGGAGATCGGGAAGTACTTCAGCAGAAATTTTTCCAGGCGGTGATACCATGGGGGAACTGACACGTCAAGTGGTGCAGCAGTTCTTTGCTTCTATGCGATCATGTATTGATCTCATTCTATCTGGGAATAGCTCTTTCGAATTCGCCCGGATGTTTCTCGAAAATCTGGTCGAGAACATCAATTTAGCCGGAGGCCTTTCACCAGCCAAGGCGTGTCTGCTGCTGGTGGAGCAGTTGGGACATGACTTGAAAGAGCTTAGATCCCTAGAGAATGCTAGCTCATTTCACGAGGCCCGGGAAACTCTGACCAGGCTCCTTGCTGCTCAAGAGCAAGAGCGAAGGGAGATGGAAGAAAGGATAGCTGAAAGGACCCGTCTTCTCCAATATCTCCAGGCTGACCATCGAAAGCTAACTGGCGAGTCAAAGGAGTCCGAGATGGTCATGCAGGCTGCGAAGCAGGTTATCCTCGATGCTCGAGCTACCATAGCCAAAGCTGAGGCCTTGATTGCTATCAATGAACAGAAGTTGGCCAATTTGAAAAGAGGCTAGCGGAATTAGAGGCTGCCAAGGCGCAAGTTGAGGAAAATCTCTCTGTTAATTCCTCCGAGCTAGAATCCCTACGAGTGCAGCTGGCTGCGAAGAGATTTTTATCCGAGGAGGAGCTACGGGCCCAGGCTCTCATGGAAGCTGAGCAGGCGCGTCAACATGAGATACATCGCCTTAGAGAACAAATCCGTTCTTTGGCGAACCAGGATTTTTAGCCTTCTTCTTCTTTTCCTTTTTGTAAAGAAAAGGACACTCTATTCACCAAGAGTGTTTGTATTTACTTTTATCATATTTGAATAATAAAAGTCGTTGAAATTTTCGTTCCATCTTCATTGCCCCGCCGTAGATGAATTCAACCTCTCAATCACAGATTTTGGTTGTGCTCCCTTACTGACTGTGAATAACAGACTTAGGTAGAACTAAGTTGTTTGACGAAATGCAACGTCGTTCCAAAGAGAGACGTGGTTCTGAGGGACGCGACTTTGACCTGCCAGTGAAGACGAGGTTCAAGT
Source organism: Agave tequilana (assembly GCA_038442645.1). Lineage (NCBI taxonomy): Eukaryota > Viridiplantae > Streptophyta > Magnoliopsida > Asparagales > Asparagaceae > Agave > Agave tequilana. Next base: position 50,005 of record JAVJIF010025840.1, on the reverse strand, counting down.
TGACGCGAAAGACGCAGCTTTGAGTGTGACTCACTGGCCGCAGTCCTTAACTTTATCCAGGCGCAGGAATCAGGATGCATCAAGAATGTGGTCTTACGCTCCATAAAACTGGCGCAGACATATAGGAGGACGCGACGCTGGGTCTTTGACCCAGTGCAAATCCATCATCATCTCACCATGTCGACGCAGCTCCAACGTACCTGTGAATCTGATAGGCCTCTTTGCTGAAGACTCAAGCCTCAGGACGCAGCTTCCTCTTATTATGCGCTTTCCCACTGAGACCCCCAGAATGGGTCCCTTTTGTTGGTGGACGCAGCTTTGAACCACTCTGAGAGACGCGGCTGCGGTTCTCTTGGCTGGAATGAAAAGAAACGCCATTTTCGGATTCGCAAAGGGGACGTCATTTCCTGGACGCAACTCTCGGGTCTGCGTTTGGTGCAATTTTTCAAGCGTTACATGCAGCTCGTCATAAAGATTTCGTTGGATCTTTAAATGTCCAGTTGATGTTGACGATTGAGGACTCGTATCTTCCAACATTTCCCGACGCGGCAGTCTACGCGTCAGCCCTTCATTGGGCTTAGGCATTAATGCCTTTAAATGCCAGACCGGCACTGGCGGTTGGAGACTCGCGTCTTCGATGCTTCCCGAAGCGATAGTCCACGTGTCAGCCCTTTACTGGGCTTCGACATGCATGAGGGGATTGAAGCCGACGGCCCTGATTAATGAGCCATTGATTATAGGTGTTGTAACTTGCCTATAAATAGGGCTTACCCCCTTCCTTAGCAGTCTCATACTTGGACTATTCTCTTTTAACAGCGAGTGCTCTGAGAGACTCCATCTTCTCCCTTCAAGGACTTTTACCAGGGGCTTACCTCCATGGACGAAGATGACCCAGAGCTTTCATGCTTCTGTTTGGTCTCTTCAGAAGATTACCACTGTCAAGTGATTGCAATAACAGAAAGCGTCTCCTTGAGCACCTTTTATGTCCGCGCTTCGATGCAGAGAGTTCAACTCTTAATAGAGGCCTCTGCGGGTACGCCTTCTCGGTTTGCCATGACATTTTTAACCCAGCTAAGTTTGAATTCTGATATCTCTTAAAGAGATTCATCATCTGGATTTTCTCCTGAAGTCTTAGTTGGTGCATTCCTCTTTTGGAAGTTGCGCCATTTGACTTAAACTTCTCTGGACGCGAGTATGGTAGACTTAGGTACCTGGCTGCAGGTTCTGCATATAGAACTCGCGTCTTGAGGCTGTCGACTTAGGTGAACCTCAACTCAGACTGGAGGTCTCAGGCCTGAATCTTGTAACTCCTGTTCATCCAACAGGGAGACGGCAATTTTCGCGTCTGATTCTCTTTGCGTCTTGCATCTTAGACATGGATGTAGAACTAGATCGCGTTCAAATTCCGTGTATATCACAGCTTTGATTCGCGTCTGTTTCTGCCTCCACAGAAGTTTGGCTCTCTGCATGGGCTATTCCTGCGTCTGAAGTCCTCAGCAATAGCTGCGCCTGTCACTTAGTGTTTTCTATCGAAGTACACTAAGCTTCGGATTTTCTAATTTGTTGCTTCTTGCAGGTAGGCTTGATCATCCTTTCTTATGTTTGCCGGGCCCTGGGAGAATATTTTGGCCGGCGAACTTGTTCGATGTTCGTCCACAAGGAAAGAAATCATGGTCCCCGTCGTCCGCAAGGGCAGAAATCATGGTCCCTGACGGGGACTTAACCCTCGCCAAGATCTCTTTGGACGCGATGCACCAGTCATGCCTGCTGGCATGGCATGGTTAGAGTGAGTATGGCGGCGGGGGTAACGGTGGATATAGTGGTGGCTAGCATCCCCTGTGAGGTCTCAAAACCTCCTCTCTTACCCCAGAAGTGACATCGAGGAAAACTCCATGCCTACTGAATGACCTTCTGGTGGAAGAGATGTTCATCAACGAAGGATCATACCCCCACTTCAGATGGTCAGTGGAATCAGAAGATTCTGCTGCCTTTCGACCTCAAGAAACACCATTGTTCTCGGTCAACCAGAGACTTCTTCGATGTTTACATCATGCATCATGGTGCAACCAGCTTCTGATCGTTGCCACAATGTCCGATCCTACTTTGGTGCCCTTTCAAACATCCTGTACTTGGAATTGTATGCAGCTTTGAGGAGTGAGTGCAACCTCTGAGAGAGAGAGGGACTTCTTTGTACTCCTTAACTGTAACACTCAATCTCGTTGTATAAGAGAGCGTTTTGTATCACTTTCATATGCCTGGATATAAATAAAAGTGACACTTTTCTTTTTGTCTCTTCTATTGTCTTGAACTCTCTCGTTTATTTTTAGTCAGACGCATAGAAGCAAAGAATCTTTGGCTTGTCAAAACTTATGATGATAATCTTAACAAGTCAAATTTTATGGAGAAAGATCCTATTTCAGGAACCCACAATACTGTCAGAGGTGTAATATTAACTTGACAAGGATAGAATGATTTTTGGTGGACCTGCCACTTTATAAAAGAAAGTGACAGGTTGAATTGGTACCCCCAGGGAAGGTGAGCTTTTATCAAAGGTTTAAGCTCAACTGGAGAGTGATGAAAACACTGTTAACGATGTAATGTTAACCTAACAATGTTTTTTTTAGTAGACTTGTTGTTCTGTTAAGGAGAATAACAAGTGAGACTAGGCTTGCGGGGAGTCTAGGAAAATCTTTACCGTTAGAGGTGTGATATTAACTTAACGGGTTGAATGAAGTCTTGTCAGAAGTATGATGTTAACTAGACAAGAATGTAAGTCAGAGGTGTAATATTAACTTGACTCAGAAGCATTTCAGTTTTCGCCCAGGAAACTGAAAGTGTCACTGTCATAGGTGTAATGCTTAACTTGACAATGAGGGTAATGCTAGAGGTGTAATTTTGAACTTGGCATTAGTCATCTCAACTTCAGCGAGGAAGTCCGAGGAAAAGTCATGGCCGTAAGTGTATTGTTGAACTTGGCGATGACCTGGATGCTAGAGGTGTAGTGTTAAACTTAGCATCATTCATTTCAGCTTCGATATGGAAGTCTGAAGGAAGGTGACTGTCAGAGGTGTGATGTTAACTTGACAGAAACTCGATGTACTGTTTAGAAGTATAATGTTAACTTAACAGTAATTTGTCAGAGGTGTGGTATTAACTTGACAGAAATTGATTTGCGATATGAGCAATTTGAGGACCTATCATTCTATTGATGAGAATTGGCAAGTGGAGTTTAAAAAATGTCAGAGGTATAGTGTTAACTTGACAAATTTGGATTTGCGATATGAGCAATTTTGAAGACTTGTCATTCTATTAATGAGAATTGGCGAGTGAAGTTTGAAGTGCCAGAGGTATAGTGTTAACTTGGCAACGACTGTATTTCGTAGACTTACCATTCTGTGGATGAGAATTGGTAAGGGATTTTGGAGGGGAGAGTGGAGTCAAGTCCACTTAGGATTTTTAGCAAACCCTCAGCTATCAACGGATTTGAGGTGCCTTTACCAAGTACCGTTTGAGTTGGGCTAGCCATGCTATTCCCCTCAGCATGATAAGTTGTCGAAGATTTATGTTGGGCTTAGAAGCCAACATTTTCCTCTATCCTAACCGTTGGAGGCGTCGGATCAAATGGGAACATGTCCCTTAGGATTTTAGCAAATCCTCAGCTGTCAACGGGTTTGATATGCCTTTACCAACTACAGTTTGAGTTGGGCTAGCCATGCTATTTCCCTCAGCATGATGAGTTATTGAAGGCTTATGTTGGGATTAAAAGCCAACATTTTCCTCTATCCTTAGCCGTCGGAGGCGTCGGATGTTAATGAAGAAGCTCTTCTTATTTTGATCAGAGGTGTACTTTTAACTTGATCGGAGGAGGAGTACTATTAAGGATAGTACTTCTTCAAGAATCTGCCATTGATCGGCATCATGAGTATATCGCCATTTGAAGTTATGAGGCGATACGATCCATTTGAGTAGACTGACTCTACTACAAATGGTCCTTCCCATTTGGGCTGAAATTTTCCTTTCGTCTTGTGCGTCATCACCATGGGTCTTCTGACGGCTAAGACAAGGTCGCCTTTCTTGAAAGTTCGCACTTTAACTTTCTTGTTGAAGGCTCTGATAATTCGAGCTTGGTAAAGCTCGATTTGTTATTGGGCCTGCAGACGTTTGTCATCTAAGGCTTCTAATTCTTGAAGTCGCTGTCGATGCTTCTCCTCATCGTCATCTCTACTGTCAGGGCGACGCGTAGAGATGGAATTTGGATTTCCAATGGAAGCACGGCTTCACACCCGTATACCAAAGAAAATGGTGTAGCTTTGGTTGGGGTTCGGACAGTTGTGTGATAAGCCCATAAGCATTCACCCAGCTTGTCGTCCCAGTCGCGTTGACTTTTCGAGACAAATTTCTTGAGAAGCTTGCCAACGGTCTTGTTGAAAGCTTCTGCGAGACCATTAGTGGCGGGGTAGTATGCCGTTGAGGACACACTCTGCATTCTGAACTTGGCGCAGAATCTCTGGAAAGCCTGGCTGATGAATTGGGGTCCGTTGTCGTGGACAATTCGCCGAGGTACCCCAAAACGGTAAATGACGTGATGTTTCACGAACTTGATCACATCAGATGACTTCACCTCCTTCAAAGGAACGGCCTCAGCCCATTTGGATCGGTTATTGCCAAAATAAACCGATGTCCTTTTGATGATGGAGGGCTGATAGGGCCAACCACATCCATCCCCCACATTTCAAATGGCCAAGTAGAAGCCGTGGAGTGAAGGTAGCCTGGTGCTTGATGGATGAAATCGCCATGTACTTGGCATGCGTGACATCTTTTGGCATAGGTGATGGCGTCGACAATCATCTTGGGCCAATAATATCCCAACCTTTGGAGTCGGTATGCAAGTTTTGGGCCAGGTTGATGGGCTCCACACATGCCGTCATGGGCTTCTTTCAATACCTCCTGTGCCTCCTTTTGTGAAAGGCAGCGAAGCAAGATCCCGTCATGCGATTGACGATACAGTGTTCATGTAATCGCATTACAGTAGAATTTAGGGGCTTTCCTTCGGATGGCAGCTGCTTCCTTGGTGTCCTCAGGTAAGATGCCATACAGGACATAATCGATGTAAGGGAATCGCCAGTCTCTGGGCTTTAGGCCGGCCGATGATTCTAGCGCTTCTTTGTTTTGAGAATCTCCTGTTGGCTCCTGGTAATCCTCATGAGCAATTCTCGGGCAATACAGATCGTGGCTGTAGACAAATACCTTCTCTGCTGCTCCAGCTGGAAAAGCTAAAGAGGCAGCGAGGGATACCAGTGCATCTGCATGCGCATTTTGCCTGCGCGATACATGTTCGATGTAGAAGTTTGTAAACTTCCCAGCCATGTGGACGGTTGCATTGTAATAGGGTACTAGGTCTTCATGTCTGACTTCGTACTCCCCGCGAACCTGGCTAACGTGAGTTTGGAGTCACCATATGCCTCGAGATTTCTAACGCCAATCTCATCGGCGAGTTGCATCCCAATCAAAAGAGTATTGTACTCCGCCACATTGTTGGAACACGGCTCAGTTAATGAGACAGCTCGAGGAATCACATAGTTCTGTGGGGAGACGAGTACTACTCCTACTCCTGCCACTATGTGTCCTTTTGGGCTTGTTCTTGATGCACCATCAAAGAAAAGTTACCACACCTGCCTTTCAAAGGATGTCTGGGTCTGGCAGGCTTCAGCGACCTCATCTGAGAGATCGTCGTAAAGTTTGGTTGCCCTCGGATCTGGATGCTCAGCCAGGAAATCCGCCACCGCTTGTCTTTTAATGGCCTTATGTGGTAAAAAGTGTATTTCATATTGAGATAACAATATGGCCCATTTTGCCAGTCGGCCATTTAGCGATGAAGGCTTTGTCATGAGTAACCTCAAGGGGTTGACTTTTGATATGACATTTATGGTTTGGCCTGCTAGATAGTGTCGCATTTTCTGAATGGCGAACACCAGTGCCAAACATTCCTTCTCGATCGGGTTGTATCGATGTTCGGCTCCGATCATTATTCTACTCAGATAGTAGATCGCTTGCTCTCGTCCTTGATCATCATTCTGAGCTAGTAGAGCTCCCAAAGAATGATCCATTGCTCGGACGTATACCAGGAAAGGTTTTTCGGATATCGGGCTGCAAGGACTGGTGGTTGCGTGAGGTATTGCTTGATTTCCTCAAATGCTTGTTGGCAAGCGTCGTCCCAAATGAACGAAACACCCTTCTTCATTAGTTTAGCGAAGGGTTGGCATCTTCCGGAGAGATTTGAGATAAATCTGTGGATGTACGCCAATCGTCCTTGCAATCCCCTGAGTTCCTTGAGATTCCTCGGAGGTTGCATCTCCTGGATAGCGCGAATCTTTTCCGGATCTAAATGAATTCCTGTGGAAGTCACTACAAACCCTAGGAACTTGCCACTGGCCACCCCCCAGGAAGGATTTGGTAGGGTTCATCTTCAATTGATGAGCCCGCATGATACCAAAGACAACCTTTAGATCAGTGATATGATCACCTTTAGCGCGGCTTTTACCGCAATGTCATCAACATAGCATTCCACTGTTTTGCGCATTTGCTGATGGAAAATGGCATTCATGGCCCTTTGATATGTTGCCCCTGCATTCTTCAATCCGAAGGGCATGACGGTGTAGCAGTAGACCCCTAGTGGTGTTCTGAAGGAGGTGTGCTTTTCGTCATTAGGATACATTTTGATTTGACTATATCCTGAGAATCCGTCCATGAAGGACATTCATTCGAATCCACATGTATTGTCAATCATGACATCTGTGATTGGCAGTGGAAATTGGTCCTTGGGTCAGGCCTCGTTCAGATCACGAAAATCGATACAGATTCGGATCTTTCCGTTCTTCTTGGGAACGGGGACGCTGTTGGCACCCAGTCGGGATGTTGTTCTTCCCTGATGAAGCCAGAATCTATAAGCTTTCTGACTTCTGATTGAATCGCCTCCATTATCTCTGGGCGGAATCGTCGCTGTTGTTGTTTAACAGGCTTTACGTCCGAATTGATGTTGAGGCGGTGCATAGCCACTTGGGGATCAAGTCCGGGCATGTCTTCGTAATTCCAGGCGAAGACGTCTATATACTCTTGTACAAGAGATATTAGATCCCTTTTCTCCGAAGGTGACAGGCCGTCACTTATGAAGATGCGCTTAGGATTAGCCTCATCCCCCAGATTGATCTGAACAATCTTGTCTTCTGTGGGTGGCTCTCGCTGTTCAAAGCGGGTATACCAGAGAGTATTTAAATGTTTGATCCAAGGATCCGTATCGGACTGGATCATTTCTTCATCTCCGTCTTTCAGATGGCTTGTTGAAACCATATTCACTGAAAGTTCTCTGAAGATGTTGTCGTCACTAGCATCTGACTCCCACGAGGACGTGCCCGATGAGTAATCATGGCCCAATGTCTCTTCAGAGTCATAGGCTGATGGGATCGGAGTTGACACATAGCCCAACCCCCTGCGAGTCTGATGATAATAATCAAGTGCTTTCCCTTTCGGCACAAAGGATCGAAGTAGCGTTCTCCTTCCTTTGCCGAAGTTCAACCCGAGCCTGCTGGTTAGGTCATACCCCATGTTTTTCATCATTCTGAGTGCCTTTGGCTCATAGTGACCGAACTGAGGGGATTCCTGCTCGCCTTCTGATTCTCCATGAGTCATTGGTTCGGATTCAATTCGTCCGAAAAGAATTGGTCTTTGGCCTTTCCTTCTCGCTGGAACCATGAATATTGATTCTTGCGCATCGCTGACATTTCGACATGTTCCGAAGGATGATTTCACCGGTACATGCAATGATGTCAAAGCATCCATTGCCGACTAGAGATCGTCATCCACGTCGGTACTAGTGTCTGACGGCATTGAATCAGAAGCAAACACAGAAAAATACGCCAGATCTAAATCTTCATTAATATACCATCCACCTACATCATCGGCGGAGGTATTATCAACATCGGGCTTATTAATGCCCGTTACAGGAGGATCTAGCTCCCACACACACTCATCTTCCTCCAGCTCGGTGTCGGCTTCATTGCCAGAGTCTGGTTCCTCTGGTTGCGAGATTTCATCTGCTTCCACAGAGTCTTGGTACAGGAGGGAATCTGTGAAATAATTCTCGACTCCCTTGAACGGATGCCTTTCGGCAATCAACGTTCGCACCTTTCCACTCCCGTCAATGTATTTCATGACCTGGTGGAGAGTAGAGGGAACGATAGAATTGCGATGAATCTAAGGTCTTCCTAGCAGTAGATTGTAGGAAGTGTCAGCGTCGATGACGTAGCATGTCACTTCCGACTTCAGATCTCTGATCTGGCATTTGAGCTTGACCTTCCCCATTGGACGGGTACTATTGGCATTGAACCCGTAAATAGTAGTCTGGGTGGCGCTCAAATGGTAAGTAGGAATCCCGAGATGTTGCATGACTCGGCAAGGCATAATGCTCAATGCAGACCCGGGATCTACCTGAATGCGGTTCACCTCAGATGATCCAATATACCCTGCGAAGTAAAGGGGTCGATCACGCTTCCCTTTGACTTGCATATCATCTGCCGTGAAGGTGATGCAGGGAATATTTTGGGAGGCGTGGAGGCAATCTTCTACATCTTCCTCCTTGGTAGTTGGGTCATGAAGACCTCAGCATTAGCTAGAGCTTCTTGTAGAGCTTCTCTGGTCGACTTTGATAACCTGAGAAGCTCATAAAGCGTAATCCGCGTCGGGATGTTGGCTAATTGAGCCAGGACATCAAAGCGGTAATGTGCTGTGGATCCTTCCGCTTTGTCTTTTAAAAGAACTCGAGAAAATCGAAGTTCTTTCTGTTTCTCCCCGGGTTGCTTCGTGGAGGGCTTGGCTGGCTCTGCAGTGGGTCTTGGAGGAGTTACCGCCACTTCGCCATACTTTTTCAAATATGGCTGCCCCGAACGGGTTTCTGCCACCTGCCGACTGGGTTCTGCGGCCAGAACTATTGTCTCTTCTCCTGAGTCGGTTAGCGAGGGAATATCAGTTTCCTCTTCTCGAGGAAAGGCACACACCACGTTGCAGGATGAAGCCTTTGCTTTGCCTTTGAACTTCCTGCTGGTTACAGTAGTCCATTGCTGGCCATCACTAAGGTCGGGATGAACCCACATGACTTCTCCTTGAGGTGTGGGAACAGGTACCAGGCCCTTTTCCTGCTGCTGGTGAGGGTCTGTGTTGACCATCCTTAGCTCTCCTCTTGGGATAGGGACTACTCCAGAGGGTGTTGGAGGTTGCCTTCCAAACTGGAGGAATGACGTCATATTGGCCGCCACCTTCATCTGTTCTGGACGGAGTTTTAATACCTCCGCGTCAATCAGAGCCTGAAGGATGTCCTTGAAGACATAACAGCTCTTGGTGGGGTGTCCCAACATCCTGTGATACATGCAGTAGTTGGGATTATCGGTTTTACCGACTTCCTCGGGGCGCCTAGCTTCAGGAAGCTTCAGTCGATTGCTCTTGTTGAGTAATTTGGAGAGCGAGTCGACATGTTCATCCTTGAAGGAATACTGCTTGTTGGCCCGTGGTTGGCTTGAAGAGCCACTTCCCTTGACCGGTTGAGGTTTGACACGGGACTTGGTCTCTGCTGCCAAGTTTTCTTTCCTTCTTGTTTGGATGGATGTGTCTGGCGCGCGCCTTGATGACCTCTCAGGTCTGGGTTTGCCTTCTTCCGCTCTGACGCGGGCGACAATCTCCTCAGCCTGTTCACCTTGTTGGACTAATTGCTTCCAGGTGCGGCTTTCAGCAACTCCTATTTGAGCAAGGAGCGAGGTTTGGAGATTGTGGCGGCATGTTTCCACCAGGGTAACCTGGGTCATACTGCTCGGACATCGGAGTGCCACGTTACGAAATCTTTCCACGAAAGATTTGACGGACTCTCCCTTTCGCTATTTAGTAGCCAAAAGGGTGGGCATTGTGACTTCCGAGTCACCTTCGAAGAAGCGCGTTAAGAAAAGCTTCTCCAAATCACCCCAGTTCTTGATGGAGCCTTCTGGGAGCTTCATGAACCATTCAAAGGCGAGCCCTTTCAGGGTGCCAATGAATAAGCGTGCCAGGATAGCATCATTTTCTATCACATTCCCTGTTTGGGATTTAAAGTAGTAGATATGCTGGTTAGGTGAACCTTTCCCATCAAATGCTTGGAGGGTTGGAGCCTTGAACTTGGGTGGGTACGGAACCAGGTCCCACTCGGCTGGATATGGTCGGACCACTCCTACTTCTTGGAGGCCTTTCCGGTTGGTAAGGGCTTCAAGACGTTGCTCCAACTGATTCATTTTTTTAGAATGAACCTTTCCCTGGTTTTGGTCGTTCTTTTCCTGCGACGAGGATTTATACGAACCAGAGGTGGGTTGCTCTTTCTTCTCTGAGTGTTCGGAAGATGAGCTTTCTCCCTCTTTTCGTTTGCCTTTAGACGTCTTATAGGAGGCTCTGTTGGTTGACTTCCTCTTGTCTTCGAGCAACTGTGCGAGCATCTGCTTGAGGGAGTCGATAGATTCTTGCTGAGCACGAATCATCTCGAGTTGTTCCTTCTGGACCTGGGCTTGCAGCTCCAAGCGCTTAGCGGTCTCCTCAGGAGTGCTTGTCATGTATGTGAATGCCTCTTTCTCTATAGTAGAGTTTGAAGCCTGCGACTCTGCAATGGCGGAGTGCGAGTCATTAATCTTAATGCCCCGGGCTAGGGCATTGTAGTTGATCGGGGGAATGGCCCCGGTCCGGGTGCGAGTGTGTCGGTACACTTCTTCCGGTTCAGAGTCAGACTCGTCGGAGCTGACTACAGGTTATTTTCCCCTGCTCCTGCTTGTCATATTTGCAGTGAGCTCTAGATACTCAGTGTCAGAGAAGATCCTCCGCCTGTGAGAGCGTCTTCTTTTGGCTGATGGGGGAATCAGAGTTAGCTGTCTAACTAAAGACTGCTGGTTCACGCCTGAACCGCAACGACACTCAGAGAGCATAGAGATGAGCCATTGGCAGCAACATGATGAAGTAGTTTGATTAGCACTTCTTTTCTTTGTCAAGTAATCCCTTAGATCCATGGGAAGAGGATCGAAGAGATTAGCCTCACAACTTCGAGGGCGGAAGGCATCCTTGCGCTGTACCCCTTGGACGCAGGATTCAGAGACGCGGTTCTCGCGTCGCAGCTTTAGGACACGCGTCTGGCGTCTCTGCTGAGAAGAGACGCAGCTGTCGCGTTGCTGCTTGGTGCGCCGGGCAGGGACGCTTGAGAGATAGTGGGCTGCTGGGCCCTGCGCCTAAGGGGGCGTGCCTCTTGTACTTGATGAGGCGCGCAAGCTTTGCCTTGGCGTCTGGTGAGTAGGGCTTCGAGGAACTAATTTGGGGAGTCTCGCGTTTGGGTCACCAAACGTGGACTTCGCGTGCTGGATGCGGCGCAGCCAAGACGCCAGTTTGAACCTTGCGTCCTGCCTCAGTTGGACGATCAGAAGTTCCAACTTGCAGCTGACGCGCACGCCTCCTCTGCCGGCGTTCAGCGTTTCGGTTGCGTCGTGGAGGTGGAGAGAAACCAACGACGACCTGGTGCTAAGGGAGAGTGTGAACTAGCTGGACACCAGAGGGCTTGACCACGCGGGTCTCCTGAGAGACGTTGGCGCGTGTGTCTCGTATGGCGCGGTTGGCCGCGACACCCTTTTCAGTAGCTGCGCCTGAGGTCACGCGGGTCTCCTGAGAGACGTTGGCGCGTGTGTCATGCTTGGCGCGATTTGCCGCGACACCCTTCACAGCAGCCGCGCCTGAGAGAGTCTCAGAGCGGGTTTCGGGGCAAGTCCCTGTAGAGACCCTGCGACAGACGCGGGTCTTTGGGCTCTTGGAGCCGGAAAAGAGAAACTCTTCATACTTTTCCTGGTCAAACTCGACGACAAGCGATTCGACCATCTTCCCCTTATAGAGGACGTCACCTTGCGCCACCATTTGTTCGTCAGTAACAAATGTAGTCCCCAGCGGAGTCGCCATCTCTTGTACGCGTCGGAAAAGGAGGATTCGATTGCAAAATTCTTTTGATTGGATAGAAGATTACAACAGATCAGTCTTCCGATTACAAGGGAGGGAGGATGTTGAGTCTTGAATCCTCCCTTTGTTTAAGGCTGGTTCTTTAAGTGGCGGTGGAGAGTGAATCTTGTTCTCCGTTGACCGGGTGAACGTTGAGATCTTCCGGGGCTTTTCTCTTCGGGTGGTTGACGGAGTAACACAGCTCTGTCGACCAAAACTCTCAAAGAGATTGTCGGCAAAGGCTAACTTGAACACCGCAAGTTCTCTGAAGGGTTGAACTCTCTCTCTTTTCTCTCAGAGCTCTTTTCTCCCAAAAAAAAATCCGACCCCTTCTTCATAGCAACGGGGCTATTTATAGGGGTTTCAGGGGCGTACGTGTCTCCTAAAAACACTCCACAATGGGTGCTAACTTTTCCCGTTATGTGGGCCGTGATTGGCCCCGAAACCGGGACGGTTACAACTGAGACGCGGGTGTCAACCCATGCGCCTTGGAGCTGCTGAGACGCGGGTTTCGATCCACGCGCCTTGGTGCTGCTGAGACGCGGGTTTCAACCCTCGCGTCTTGGTGCTGCTGAGACGCGGCTGTCGAGCCTCGCGCCTTGATGCTGCTGAGACGTGGCTGTCGAGCCCGCGCCTTGATGCTGATGAGACGCGGGTTTCGACCCTCGCGCCTTGATGCTGATGAGACGCGGGTTTCGACCCTTGCGCCTTGGTACTGCTGAGACGCGGCCAAAATTAGCTTTGCGTTTAGAACTTGGAATTCTGCTTTTTAATGGCTTGTCTTTTAGTGATTTTTAGACAGCCTACATCCGTCGGTTCAGAGGTAATATGGACATAACCGATTGGAAGTTGCTATACTCTGAGCCCTGCCATTCAGAGGTGGCGAACTGGACATAACGTAAAGGTATAGTCCCTACTGGACTGAAAGATGAGACTTGGTTATCTGTCGGTTCAGAGGTATCATGGACATAACCAATTGAGAAGCCACCAAGCTCGAGATTTTTTTTACCGTTCAGAGGTGGTAAATTGGACATGACGGTAAAAAAAAAAAGAATTCCCTTAGGGGAAGATCATAAACTTCATGGGAAAATTGATATCTCCCTTGAATTTTACTTGGAAGAAATTGTCAGAGGAATATTGTTTACGTGACAACCAAGAAAGTCCATTAGGGACTCAGGAGGGAGATAATAGACTTTGAAGAAAGTTTACCAGAAACTCGCTGGGGAGTTAAGAAAATACGAATCCCATTATATGCCAGAGGTAATCATTAACGTGACAAAAAGAACTCCGTGGAGATTTAAGAGGAGATTTATAAAGCAGCCTGTTAGAGGTATTTGAACATAACAGCAATTTTGAATACTCTTGTCATTCTATTAAGAGAACGACATGTGGAATTTTGATCTGTTGGGGATATTGATTTATCTGATGGGAAAAATGTTTGAGTCTCACTATCAAAGGTTTAGTGTTAACATGATAGGTTTGACTCATGATGTATGTGGTCCTACCATTCCATGGACGGGAATTGGTAAGTGATTTTGGAGAGAAATCAAGTGGGATCAGGTCCCTTAAAATTTTTAGCAAACCCTCAGCTGTCAACGGGTTTGGTACGACTTTACCAACTACCGTTTGAGTTGGGCTAGCCATGCTATTTCCCTCAGCATGATGAGTTATCGAGAACTTATGTTGGGCTTAAGGGCCAACATTTTCCTCAATCCTTGGCCGTCAGAGGCGTTGGATCATTTGGATACTTAATGTACCTCCTGGGTTTTTTACTCCATAGATGAGCTGGGGATTAAAGGACTGGACACAAATTTCGTGAGAACTTTTTCCAGAGATTAACCTTCCTCATGGACTCTCTGTCAATGCTTATCTTGTTTCCATGTTTGAAAGATTCTGCAGAAGGATGCGTCATGAACCTCCTTTAATGAGTTTGGCTTGACAACTCATCAGCTAAACTCCTTTGATCTTTTATTCAATCGGTTATCGCATTTTTGGTATGAACATGGAAGCAGTGCAAAGGTTCTGTACGAGGATGTACCACGAACCTTCTTCAATGAGTTTGGCTTGATAAGCCATTAGATAAAACCTACTTGATCTTTTATTCGATTGTTTGGATCTTTTGTCGTTGGGTTGAGCTTCGATCGATCGAACAAAAGCAAGGAGGTATGCTATCACTGTATATAAAAAAGTCAGGTTAGATAAACCATCCTTCTGATTATAAAGAAGAATGCCTGAAACTATTGCTTAGGCATGCTTGACTTCAAAATATGACCTATTCTTCTAAGTTGAATGTAGATGCATATTTATATACTAGAGAAGAATGACAAGGCTAAAAATTTAATGTTTTGCCTTTATCTTTTCTTCGATGTTTACATCATGCATCATAATATTGTCCATGTTCGGTTGACTCGGCGTTATTCGACCATGATGTGACTCATTGAATGAAGAGAGAAGCTTTTCTTTAGCACTTTTCTAAGCATCTTGAATCCCAAATCCTAATCCATCTTTGTCATCGCCTCAATGTTGACCTCATGCATCACCAATGTTCAATTGGTTCCACGTCGATCAATGGTGATGTGATCTGATGATAGGACAGCTTCTGATGAGTTCATAGGTGAACTAGAGAAGAGTGACAAGGCTAAAACTGACGTTCATAACCTTGTTTCTTCTTCGATGTTACCAGTGCTCGATCGGCTTGACACTGGTCGACAGTAAGTTAGAGAAGAGTGACAAGGCTACAACCGAAATTTATAACCTTATCTTCTCTTCAATGTAACCGATATTCGATCGGCTCGACATTGATTGACGGTGGATTAGAAACAAGGCTAATACCAGATTTATAACCTTATATTTTCTTAAATGTAACCAATGTTCGATCGGCTCGATACTGATTGATGGTGGATTAGAGAAGAGTGACAAGGCTAAAACTAGAATTTATAACCTTATCTTCTCTTCGATGTAACCAGTGTTTGATCAGCCCAACGGTGATACGATCCGTAAAGAAAGAAGCTTTTCCTTAGCGTTTTTTCCAAACATCTTGGATTTGACAGTTTTGATCAGAGGTATAATGTTAACTTGACCTTAAGAAGGATTCTATTAAGGATAATACTTCTTCAAGAACCTACCGTTGCTCGGCATCATGAGCGTGTCACCGTCTGGGATTATAAGGCGATATGCTCCATTTTAGTAGATTGTTTCTATTACGAACGGTCCTTCCCATTTGGGCTAAAATTTGCCTTTGGTTTTGTGCGTCATGATCATGGATCGTCTGATGGCTACAACTAAATCTCTTTTTTGGAATACCCTTTATTTATCCTTCTTATTGAAGGCTTTTGAGATTCGAGCTTGGTACAACTCAATGTGTTCTTGAGCTTGTAGTCGTTTCTCATCAGGACTTCGAGTTCTTGAAGACGTAATCGATCATTGTCTTCCTTAGTCATGTTGGTTGCTAAGGCAACCCTAGTGATGACATCTAGATCTCTAGCGGTATGACTGCTTCGCACCCGTATACCAGAGAAAAGGTGTATTGCCTGTCGCAGTTCGGATCATAGTTCGGTAAGCCCAAAGACATTCACCGAGCTTCTCATTTCAGTCTCGCTTACTTAATGAAACGAATTTCTTGAGCAGCTTGATAATTGTCTTATTGAATGTTTTCGCTAAGTCATTAGCAGCAGAGTTATAAGCGGTCGATGCCACATTCTGAATCCGGTACTTATCACAGAACCGATAGAATACTTGGTTGCAAATTGGGACCATTATTATGAATAATCCGCTTAGGGACACCAAACCTATGAATGACATAGTGTTTGATAAAGTTGATCACGTTGGAAATTTTAACTTCAATAAGTGGTATAACCACTGCCCACTTCGAGAAATAATCGGTTATTGCCAAGATGAACCGATGACCTTTTGTTGACATGGGGGCTGATAGGTCCTATGACATCTTCTTTTTGTTGAATTTTTCGAAATTTTTGAAGTTTTTTTTGTATTTTAGCAATGGGTAATCCTTCTTTATATGACCTGATTTATTACACTTAAAACAAAGAGGATTAAACTTATCTTATTTCAAAATTTTTTTGAACTTTCTTAAAATCATTGCCATCTCCTCTTCATTATCATCTGAATTGTCCAAATCTGAGGATGTATTGAAGGCAAGTACTTTTTTCTTGGATTGAAGTTGTTTTTCATCCTTCTTTCTATCTTTAAGTTGAACTTCACATGCTATTAAATTACCAATAAAATTTTCTAATGACATTGTTGAGAGGTCATTTGCTTCTTCTATTGTAGTTGTTTTCTTCTCCTAATCTGATGTGAGTGCACGAAGAATCTTTCTAACTTTTTTAACTTGAGTGTATTCCTTTTCAAGGGCTACTAAGGAATTTGTAATGTCAGTGAACCTTGTAACTATTTCTGCAATGATTTCATTCTCCTACATTTTGAAGAGTTCAAACCTATGAAGAAGAACAGAGATTTTAGATTCTTTAACTTTATTGGTACCTTCATGTGTTACTTGTAAAATCTGCCATATTTGATTTGCAGATCTGACTGTTAACACACGATTGAATTCTTTTTTGTTTAAGGCACAGAAAAACGCATTCATTGCTTTGCATCAAGATTTATAGAGTTCTTTTGTTCTTCACTCCATGTATTATAATTGGTGGTCAGCTTGTTGTATGGTACTTCTACTATGTTTCATAGTTTATAGTTGAGTGATTGCAAGTAGATCTTCATTTTACACTTTCAGTAGTTATAGTTTGATCCATCAAATAATGGTGGACGTTGTGTAGAATTTTCTTCCTTGAAATGTGATGAAGGAAGCTCTGTTGCCATCCTTGAACACTGCAAGAAGGTTTAATACCAAATATAGGATCTAAAATAAGGCAACACAAACACTAAAACAGAGATGAATAGTGTTTATAAATTTTTAATAACAAAAGTAAACTACTTGCAGTAAAGTAAAATGCATAGAATAAATCTCAAAAAAATGCAAACGCAAACACGAGAGATTTTATTCTGATTCGATCCTCGTGACCTACTTCCAGTCCCTAAGCAACCCGCTTGAAATTTTCTTATCTTGATTTTGATACACCTAATTGAGTTTTTAACTGCACAAAAATACAGAATTTCAGAATTTTTAAAACAGTAGTGCAGGGTGCTCAATTCTACCGCTATAGCAAGTGGCTATACGGGTCGTGATCCACAGGGAGGGACTAACGATGGAAGCTTATTTAGTAAGTTCTTTTTTTTATAATGATATTTACAATGATATTTACAATGAAAAAGAGTAAAAGAGATTAGGAATAATGTGGTGTTGGTAATCTAAACTAAAGAAATAAAAGAAAGAAAACTAAAAACTAAAAAAAACATACTTACCTCTCTGCGCCTGTTTACCTTTGAACCGTGTCAACGATGTACCTTTCTTTGAAGGCGAGCGAAGCATGGAATATAAGATCTTCCCCATTCCCGATTTACACTATGAAATAAAAGGGCGAGCTATACTACCATGGAAATGGATGTTCATCTTCATAAACCATCAATGGCACTTGCAAGGAGAAGGAAACTTCGAGGCTATTGGTTTTACTTGGATCAACCAACACAAAAGAGGGAAACAAAAACAAAACAAGAATAAAGAAAAAACAGAACTTCGATTTGATTCTTATAACAATGGAAGAAAAGACTTACTCCGATGTCACCTCAGTACAAGCTTGATCTCCTTCCTCCATGAAACTCGTCTCTCCTCTCAGTTACATAAAAAAAATAAAAATTACATAAAAGAAAACTAAAACAAACCTAAGTTACAATCTACAAATTAGAGAGAATCTAAAGAAAAAAAACACTAAGCTCGTTTCTGTACTCGACTGTACGCCCTTCTCTGTTACTCTGCAGAGGTATTTATAGGAGATGAAGAAGTAGAGTCCCGGTACGACTCCTCGACGAAAACTGAACGTCAGTCTTATCTGGATTGCTGCGGAAACGCGGCTATGGCCGCGTTTTCGCGGCCTTTCTGTGGCACCTGGCCACGCGTTTTCTCAGGTGGCCTCCTCTGGTCCGTCCATCTGGGTATATCTTTTTAGTTCTGGCATACCGACTCTTTATTTTGAAAATTCGGGATAACTTGGGAAGCAAGTTACCCTAAATCCAAATCTTTCAAATCTTTTAAAACGATTTTGTAATCTTTGCACTCTTCTCCCCTTATCTCTAGCCTTGTTCTGCAAGCAATTAGGGTTTAGTAGAAGTCTATCCCTTTCCTCTTCTTTTAGTAATTGCAAATTTTGCACATGGGCTTGCACATGGGCTTTTTGGGGCTTCTGGGCTTCATTTAGGCTTTATTCTTTATTTAATTAATTACTCAAGGCCTGCACACATTAAATAATAAAAAATTAGTAATAGTGCATAATTGTAGGAATAAATAAGAAAATGTGATAGTAAATGTAGTGACAATTATGCATTTTTTACTACCTATCAACACCCCAAAATCAACTCTTTGTACACTACTTGACAAAACACCTTTTGTCAAATCTATACAACTCTTCTCTACACCAAGAAGACACTTTCTCTTTGACTAATTACAATATTACAACCTATAAGCTTTGAAATTTGTACGTGATTGTGAATAAGGTATCTTATAGGAGAACTCTTAGAATTCTTCACAAAAGAATTGGAATTGTGTGAGAACAGAAAGTAGAAACTAGTTTTCTGAAAAATAAAATTTTTTGAACAGAACTTTGGACAGAAAACTTATGATTTGAATTGGTGATTATATCTAAGAACAACATCCCTATTTATAGGTGAAATCAATAGTCAGTTAGGAAAGTTATCAACTCAAATTTGAAAATCAAAACGTTAGAGAAAGACACTAGAAAATTAAAACTGAATAACAGTCAGAAATTGTAGTTAGTCGACTAGGATATGAGAGTAGTCGACTACTTTAAGAAGTTTTGCCTAAGTCAGTCGACTAGCCTAAAAATCAAGTTGATTATATGTATCTGACATAAATTGATAGGTCTCTGGAAACTAAAATTAGTCGACTATATAAAAGGGGTTAGTCGACTAATGTTGCTTACAGTCAACAAACAGAGAACAAATATTTTTTTCTATGAAGACACTTAGTTGACTATAAACTATTATAAGTCGACTAAAGGATATGTTAGTCAACTATAGAAAGGGTTAGTCGACTATAAGACTATTTTGTGTGTGTGATTAAGACTTTTAACAAAATTTTAAAAATACTTAAAAAATAGTCAATATCTTTGAATAAACTTGAGCTACCAAAACTCAGTACTAGCTTTGTAGAATAAACTCTAATGTACCTGCATCACATTTGTTATCATCAAAATCTATTATTATCAAACTGTAAGTTCCAACAAAGCCATCAGATAAACTCATTCAATTTCACTATCTGATTGTTCGGATCCTTTGTCATTGGGTCGAGTTTCGATCGATCGAACAGGAGCTGGGAGGTATGCCACCATTACATATGGGAAAGTTAGGCATACTCGACTTCAAAATTTGACCTATTCTTCTAAGTGAAGATAGGTGCATATCTATATACTAGAGAAGAGTGACAAGGCCAAAAAAATTAATATTTGCCTATGTCTTTTCTTTAATGTTTACATCATGCATCATAATGTCACGTATGTTTAGTCGGCTTGGCGTCGATCGACCATGATGTGATCCGATGAGGGAAGAAACTCTTCTTTGGCGCTCTTCTAATTACTTGGATCTCAAATCCTAATTCATCTGATTGATAGGGTGAAGTTTCGATCAGAGGTGTAGTGTTAACCTGATCATGAGAAGAGGGACAAAGCTAAAACTGAAATTTCTAATTTTGTTTCTTCAGTATTAATATCATGCATCACAATGCCAATAATGTTCAGTCGGCTCGGGTGATGTTATCCGTTGAATGAGAAAATTTTTCTTTGGAGCTCTTACAAACATCTTGGATCTCAAAGTCTAATTCATCTGATTGATAAGTGAACCTTCGTTCAGAGATATAATGTTAACCTGATCATGAGAAAAGTCCTTCTAAGGATAGTACTTCTTCAAAAATCTACCATTGATTGGCATCATGAGCATATCACCATCCGGAGTTATAAGGCGGTATGCTCCATTTAAGTAGACTGACTTTACTACAAATAGTCCTTCCCATTTGGGTGGAAATTTTTCTTTTGTCTTATGTGTCATAATCATGGGTCTCCTAACAGCTAAGACAAGATCAACCTTTCTTATTGAAAGCTCTGAAAATTCAGGCTTGATAGAGCTCGATTTGCTATTGGGCTTGCAGATATTTGTCGTCTAAAGCTTCCAACTCTTGGAAGCGCAATTGATACTTCTCTTCATCCGTCATCCTGGTCGTCAAGGAAACTCGGAGGGATGGGATTCAGATCTCTAGTGAAGTACAACTTCACATCCGTACACCAAGAAAAATAGTGTGGCCTTTGGCGGAGTTCTCACTGTCGTGCGGTAAGTCCACAAGCATTCGCCTAATTTGTCATCCCAGTCGCATTGGATTTTTGAGACAAATTTCTTGAAAAACTTTCCAATAGTTTTGTTGAAGGCTTCTGCAAAGCCGTTGGCAGCTGGATAGTATGCCATTGATGACACATTTTAGATTCTAAATTTATTATAGAACCTCTGGAATGCATGGCTAAGGAATTAGGGTTCATTATTGTGGATAATTTGTTGGGCTACACCGAAGTGGTGGAGTACATGATGCTTGATGAACTTGATCACATTTGATGCATTTACTTCCTCAGGGGAACGACTTTTGCCCATTTATAAAAATAATCAGTTATGACCAAGATTAAGCGATATCTTTGGATGTTGGAGGGCTGATGTGTGCGATAACGTCTATTCCCTACATCTCAAATGACCATGAAGAGGACGTTGGATGAAGATGTCTAGGTGCTTGATGGAATTAGTCACCGTGAATCTGACAGGCATGACATTGCTTAGGATAGGCGATGGTGTCAGGGATCATCTTCGGCTAATAGTAGCTAAGTCTTCGAAGCCGGTCTTCGAGGTTAGGTCCGGGTTGGTGAGCTCCACATGTACCGTCATGAGCTTCTTTGAGCGCTACCTGTGCCTCTTTATGTGAAAGACATCGGAGTAAGATTCCATACGACGATGCAATGTTCATGTGATCACATTGTAATAGAACCGAGGAGCTTCCTTTCTGATGGCAACCGCCGCCTTTGGGTCATCAGGTAATATGCTATACAAGACGAAGTCAATGTTTGGGAATCATTAATCCCTAGGTTCGAGACTTGTCGAAGTCGCAAAAATTTTTTAACTTGAAGGTCTCCTCTTGAATTTTTCCTATCTTCAAGGGCGAATTTGCAACAATACAAGTCATGACTGTAGACAAGTACCCTCGCCATGACTCCAGTTGGAAGGGTCAATGAAGCAGCGAGGGACGCCAGTACATCTGCATGCGCATTTTGCTGATGTGGTACATAGTCAATGTAGAAGTTTTTAAACTTCTCTGCCATGTCAATTGTCGCGTTGTGATAGGGCACCAAGTCATCATGTCGGACTTCATACTCCCCACAAACCTGGTTGACGATGAGCTTTGAGTCACCGTATGCTTCGAGATTTTTGACTCCAATCCCTTCAGCAAGTTGCGTTCCAATCAAGAGAGCACTGCATTCTGAAACGTTATTGGAACACAGATCAGTTAATAAGAATGCATGAGAAATCATGTAATTATGTAGGGAAAAAAGTACTACCCCCATACCTGCGACGATATTTCCCTCGAGGCTTGTCCTTGATACTCCATCGAAGAATAGTTGCCACACTTATTCTTCTGAGGAGACGTTGATCAAGTTATCTTCTGCAATCTCGTCTGGGAGGTCATCATAAAATTTTAAAGTTTTGGAGCAGGATGATCAGCCGAAAACCTGCCACAGCTTGACCTTTGATCACCTTTTGTGGCATGAATTACATCTTGTATTGTGAGGGTAATATGGCCCATTTCACTAATTTGTAAGTCAACAAAGATGATCTCGTCATGAGTAATCACAAGAGATAAACTCTAGTGATGACATTAATGATTGCCCCATAAGGTAGTGTCGCATCTTCTAGATAGTGAAAACTAACACTAAGCATTCCTTCTCGATTGGGTTGTAACGATCTCCATCCCAATCATTGTTCTATTTAAATAGTAAATTGCATGTTCATGATTTTGATCATTGTTTTGAGCTATTAAAGCTTTCAAGGAATGATCTATCACTTGAACATACTGTTTTCCATTGTGTTTGCAAAGGGAAAAACTTACAAAAAAAAAGAGTTTGAGGAGCTAAATTACAAGTATTCTTAAAAAGATTACAAGTAGATCTCCTCAGAGATTCTGGAGAAGTGTGCCGATAGGAGTCTGGTCAGCGCGTGACCACTTTGTCCCTTTGACGATGCGAGCGATGATATTCCTTTCTCGCCTGGTTCGGGAAATCAGAGAATAGAAGGTTGGTAGAACCCTCTTACTGCTTTTCAAAATCGCCTTCAATAAGGAATTCCTTCTCGCCTGGGTCCGGAGATTCCTTGAGAAGAAGGACGATGTTAGGGTATCAACACCCTGGATAGAGAAAGCAATTCTCTAAAAGGTCTCTGAATTCGAGAGCGCACGGTGCGTTGTGAAGAAGCCTCTGCTTGTGGAGTCCTCTTTTTGTCTTCGATCGATCGATCTATATCTCGTGCGTCCGTATGCGTCTCTACGTGTCTCTCTCCTTGTACCTTTGATGGGCTATTTATAGGGAGAGCAAGGGTATAATCGTCCCTTGAAGATATGGAAACAGATTGAATCAAATCTGTTTAAATCTGGAAAGTAGCCCTGCTGCGAGGCTAGGATCAGCTTCTGCGAAGCTAGAATTGGCAGGTCGGTGGACCTTCTCGATCTGTTTTGATCTTTTCCATATCATTGGAGGATTTTCCCTGATCTTCTTACTCGTTTTAGAAGAGTTAAGAGATTGTGGCAATCAACTGCCAAATTTGATCTCTGATTTGATCTTAATTGGATTTGATCTGATTGGATTCGATCTCATCTAGAGATTTGATTGGTCAAAGGTTGACCATAGCAGACCAATAGCGGAGCTGTCTGTATTGAGCTCATAGCGGAGCTAGAGACGGTTTCTGGCGAAGTCCGAAAGAAACCCTTTGGCGGAGCTAGAAGTCCTCTGTGGCGAAGTTTGCGAGTCAGCTTCTTGGCGAAGCTTTGAATGGCTTCAAGGCGAAGTCGGGTGATATTAGCCTCTCAGGCGAGGCTATCCCTTTGGGCTCATGTAATGCTAAGTGTTAGCACCTTAGACCTGCTGAGGTCTGTTTAGAAATAATCCGGGTTCACTGTCTGGTTGCTGGATCAGTGGAGTCCAAGTTGCTTCCTTGTCCCTTGGAGATGGGTGAAAACTGGTCTTCAGCTCGTCTGTCACTTGTCTTTTGTAAATGTCAACAAGTTAGACATTGTTCGGACCAATAAGAATCTTGTTTTTTTTTAAGTGTCAACACATACAACAAGAAAATTTTTCCTAATGTTGAAGCTACCAGAATGGGTAGGTGTGTGTGATACTCCTTTATCTCTTTGAATGCTTCTTGGTTAGCGTTATCCCAAATGAATGACTCCCTTCTTTATTAATTTGGTGAGGAGTAGGCAGTGCCCTGAAAGATTCAATATAAATCTCCAGATATATACCAATCATCCCTGTAAGTCTTTGAGTTCTTTAAGATTTCTCGGAGGTTGCATCTCTTGGATGACACGAATTTTCTCTGGATCCAGGTGAATTTCTTTGGATGTAAAAATAAATTCAAGAAATTTGTCACTAGCTACCTCCAGAAAGGACTTGGTTGGGTTCATCATCAACTGGTGAGCCCGCCTGACGATGAACACTCTCTTCAGGTCTGCGAGATGATCGCCTTTGTCACAGCTTTTCACAGCGATATCGTCAACATAGCATTCTACGGTCTTAAGTATATGCTCATGGAAGATCGAATTCATGGCGCGTTGATAGGTTGCACCAGCGTTCTTCAAGCTAATGGGTATTACTGTGTAGCAGTATACTCCCAAAGGCGTCCTGAAAGATGTGTGTTTTTCATCATCAGAGTACATCTTTATTTGATTATACACTGAGAAGCCATCCATAATAGACATCCTCTCAAAACTGCACGTATTGTCAATCATAACATCTGTGACTGGGAGAGAGAATTCATCTCTTAGACAAGCGGCATTTTGATCTTTGTAGTCGATGCAAATCCGGATTTTTTCATTCTTCTTGGGAACATGAACTATGTTGGCCACCCAATCAGGATGTTACTCTTCCCTGACAGAACCAGAGTCTAGGAGCTTCTTGACTTCTAATTCGATTGCTTCCATGATCTTGGGACAGAACCGTCGTCATTGTTGTTTGACTGGCTTGGAGTCCAGGTTGATGTTGAGATGATGCATAGCAATTTAGTGATCGATTCCGGCCAAGTCCTCATAATTCCAAGGGAAGACATCTTTATACTCTTGTAAGAGATGTATTAAGTCTTCTTTCTCGGAAGGTGACAAGTTCTCACTTATGAAAATGGGATTGGAGTTAGCCTCATCTCTAAGATTTATCTGAGCCACTTTATCCTCAATGGATGGTTCACATTATTTAAAGCGTACATCCAATGAGTATTTAAGTATTTAATCCATGGATCAAAATCCGACTGGATTAATTCTTCAGATTCAAAGGAATCTTCTCCGTCATTTTCTAAATGACTGGTTGATACCATATTCGCTGAGAGCTTTTTGAAGATATCGCCAATGCTGACATTTGAGTCCCGTGACGATGTTGTTAATAAGCTGTCATGACAGATCTCTTCTTCAGATTCTGAATCTGACGAGACTGGCGTAGATGCATGACCGAGTCCTTTTCAGATCTTGTGATAGTAATCGGGATCTTTGCCTTTTGGTACAAATGAATGAAGTAGTGCTCACTTTCTTTGCCGAAATTAAAGTCTGATCCTTTGGTAAGATCATACCCTATTATTTCCATCATGTGATGTGATTTGTATCCATAATGGAAGAATTATGGAGACTCAGAATTACCTCCTGAGTTTTCATAAGCTATAGGTACAGACTCAATTCTTCCAAATAGAATTGACTTTTGACCTTCCTGCTTGGCTGGTACTTCCAAGAGAGCATTGTATGCGTCTCTGATCTTTTCATGTACCATAAATGATGATTTTATTGGTGCACGCAGTGTGTTAGAGCATTCATTGCTGATCAATAGTCACTGTTTACGTCAGTACTAGTGTCTGACGGTACATAATCAGAGGCAAATGCAGAAAGTAAGCCAAATCTAGATTTTTATTGATAAACCACTCGCCTTCAACATTGACAGTGGTATTGAAATCGAGCTTATCAATGCTCGTTTCAAAGGGATTTATTTCTCAAAGACACTAGTCTTCTTCTGGCTCCGTATCTGCTTCATTGCCAGAGTCAGGTTCTTCTGGGTGTGGATTCTCATCAGTCTCAAGAGAATCCTGATAAAAGAAAGAATCAATAAAATAATTCTCAATTTCCTTGAACGGATGCCTTTTGAAAATTAATGTTTTCACTTTTCTATCTTCATCAATGTACTTCATTACTTGATGGGGAGTGGATGAGACGATGGATTTGTGATGAATCCAATGTCATCCCTGTAGCAAGTTGTACGAGTTGTCAGCGTCAATGATGTAATATGTCACGTCAGATCTCAGGTCCCCAGTTTGATACTTGAACTTAATTTTTTCCATCGGGTGCGTACTGATTAGTCTACAATTCTGCATTTTTATATCGCATTTTCCTACTGATTTATGAATAAAATATCATTTCTAACTGTGCTTTTGTCTATTTTGCAGATAATCAAGAGTCTAGGGGCATAGGAGTAATAAGAGCTTAATTAAAATCATTTTAAGGTAATAAATTCGAATTTCTTGGAGGCCAAGGTAGAGAGTTTCTAGAAGATATATTGAATTCAGAAATTGGCGGGTGTCTGACAAAAATCTGGACGTCAATAACCGAATACAAGAATATCTGGCAGGTCCTTGAAGCAAGGCATTTTCATGGCAATATGGTGGGCCCACACATCAATTTTTGACG
This sequence comes from Agave tequilana, assembly GCA_038442645.1. Classification (NCBI taxonomy): domain Eukaryota; kingdom Viridiplantae; phylum Streptophyta; class Magnoliopsida; order Asparagales; family Asparagaceae; genus Agave; species Agave tequilana. Next base: position 23,877 of record JAVJIF010025840.1, on the reverse strand, counting down.
CATGGCCTCGTCTCGAATTTCATATTCTTCGTTTGCCTATAAATACTGCAGGGTTTTGCCAGAAACGAAGCAAATGGAGAAATAGGCTAGGTTTTTTTTCTCTTTTAATGTAGGTTAGTGTAGGTGTTCTTCTTTTCTTTTCTTTTCTTTTCTTTTTTATATTTTCATTTTGTTTTTAGATCATGTATTAAGGCTGAGAGATTCAGAGAGAGAAAGAGAGAGATTGATGTAATAGATGGTGACAATGTATGTAAAGATGTCTCCTTTCTTCTCCATTATAATCTTCTCCATCTTTAACATGATGCTTAACTAATTTTTCTTCTCATAGCAATTTAACTACTAGCCACTAACCATCTAACCTCTTACTTGATAATCCACATGAATCTAATAGCCTCTACTAGACCTTACTCTTGCAAGAGCCGCTGATGGCTCATGATGATGAATTCTAACATTTTTAACATTCTAACATTTAACCCATTAGCAAGCTAACTTGCAATGCCTTCTTTATTTCACGCTTACCTCTAACCGGTTTTGATGATTTAACAGTAACTTGTAACTTATTGTGTGGTATGGATGTGTTGTTTGAATGTAGAAGAACAATCTTATGAGGCATGTTTTGTATCGTCTCTTGAAGCCAAGGACTAGAGATGGTCAAGGATCCATGTGAGGCAACTATCACTAAGCGGTTAGTATGGTTAGTGGAGCAATTAATAGTTAGTAGCCATGAGTTTTCTTTTATAGTTCTTTTCTTTCTTTTTATCTTGTTTTAAAAATCAATTTCCAAACTCCTTTATCATTTCCCCAAAACCTCTTCTTATTTTATTTTTTTCCTCTTATTTTCTCTCTTATTTTCTACTTTCTTGTTATGTTTTACCGACTCACAATCACTTCTCTTTTATTTTCACATAGCCGTTTCATCGCCTTCTTCACCTATCACTTTTGCATTTCTTTTCTTTTTTCTTTTTCTCATTCTTTAACAAAGAAGAACTTGTGAACAACCAACATGAATAAAAACTGTTAATGCTTCTATCGCCTCCCGTCCCTGTAGATTTGACACGTTAAGCCAATGCTATAATGGAAGTACCAAGGGAACATTAGCACACATATAATTTCACTAATTTTATAAAACACACATTTCAAGTGCTGGTTCCACTCTGATAAAAATTTTGGCGCCGTTGTCGGGGATGGAAATGGTTTTGATTTCACGTTTTTGTTAACATTTTCTTCTTTGTTTTGGTGTGGAGGGCAACTTTTTAGAATCTTTACTTTGCAAAAGTTTACTCTTGCTTGCCTCTCTCTGCTCTAGAAAGTAAGGAGCTTGCTTCTAAAACTTTGCCGAGGAAATCCAAGAAAAGCTCCGAAAATGCAATAATTTTATGGCAGTTGTACTTTGTCTTTTGCAGGGAATTTACAAGTTACATATATTGTTGTATGATTGGTGTTTTTACCTACACACAAAAATACAGAATTTCAGAGCTTAGAATAAAGAGTGCAGGTACTCAATACTACCGCAACAACAAGTGGCTACGCGGGTCGTGATCCATAAGGAGGGACTAGCGATGGAAGCTTTTTTAGCAACTTCTCTTATAAGTTACATTCAATGGTTAAAGATCTTCTTTTAATTCTTTAAAAGAAAAGAGAAAACTAGAGTTACAGTTAAGTTAGAAAGAAGGTGGTAGATTGAGAAGGTAGAGAAAATAGAAATAAATATATACAAAGAAATCGAAAAGAGTGATAAAAGAGTTGGGTGTTGATGGTGTTGGTAATCTAAACTAAAAATTAAAAGAATGAAAACTAAAACCTAAAAAACTTACTTACCTCTTCGGCACCCTCTTACCTTTGACCCATATCGACAATGTACCTTTGTTTCAAGACGAGCGAAGTATGACAAATAGGATCTTTCCCATTCTCGATTTACTATATGAAATGAAGGGGCAAGCTACACTACCATAGAAATGGATATCCATCACCATAAGCCATCAACGGCACTTGCAAGGGCAAGGAAACTTCGAGGCTATCGGATTTATTTGGATCCACAAACACAGAAGAGGGAAGCAAACGAAAACAAGATTAGAAAAGAAAAGAAAACTTCGATTCGATTCAAATAACAATGAAAGAAAAGATCACTTACACCGGTGTCACCCTCAGTACAAGCTTGTTCTCATTCCTCTAAGAAAGTCTCATCTTCTCTCAGTTACATAAATAAAATAAAATTACATAAAAGAAAGCTAAAAATCTAAGTTACAAACTATAGTATAGCCTAAATTCTACTCTCTGCTTGGTCGTCTTTCTGCCTCTGATGTGTGGGGTATTTATAGGGTAGAATGGATAAGGAAATGAGTCTAAAGATAAGGGGAGCTGACTATTTCTGAATTTGAATCCTCCCCTTATCTCCAAACTTGATTTGATGTGGATATTCAGTTCTGATCTATAACTTGTTGGCATATTAATTGCTGATTATAGCTTATTAAATGATAGAATTAAAAATAGTGATCAACTTAAGAGTTGTAGCCCTACAAGTCTTCTTTCTGGATCATCTTGAATCATCAGATGTGAGTTTCGGTAGCGAAAGTTATGATTCAAATACTAAAATATATCCAGTCAGAATCCGAGTCAAAATTGCTTTATCTCATCCGTTGATCTTCTCTCTATCCATTTATCCCTTTGGATTTTGACTTTGTATTTGACGTTATCCTCGGTTGATCTTTAGCTTTAACCATTTGATTTATCAAAAACTGAATTTAACCAACTGAATTTGGGATCATCCTCCTCTAACCAAATAGATCTAGTTAAATCTGAATTTAACTGGTATTTATTTGATTTTATCCTCTTTCTCCCCATGATTATCTTCTGCAAAATAGACATTTAAGATAAGAAATTTAACAGATTTATTACATAATGAATGTGAAAATATAATAAAGAATAATGCAATAAATGTATGCAATCACACCCCCACACCTATCTTTTGCTCGTCCTCGAGCAAAATAACAGAACTAAGCCAAAGATTATTAGACTACTTTCGCAGGTTGCGCGATTGCACTGAGCATGTGTAACAAGTCGTTAAACTTCTAGATTTTCCCTAGAGGATGAGTTTTGTCTCGTGAGGATTTTTAGTGGATTACACCCACAAAATCCATAAAGAAAAATAAACAAAGTGTTATTATTTTGAAATACATTTTGAAAAAGAAGAATATTTGAAGTATTATTGTAAGAATTAAGTAATGTATAAGTTATAGGAAAACTGAACTTTTCATTCATAAGCTTATTCTTAATTCAAAAACTTGTTATCAACCAAGGCATAGAGTCAAACTGTATTTCTCATCTAATCTATTATTTTACTTTAAGTCATATGCACCTTTGTAACCGTGAAATTATAACTCAGGTTCTTTAACTCTAACTCTTATGCCTTATTATATTTTTTTGGTGATATTATTCCTTTGTTCTATTAGGCTTTCTAATCTGTCCATGTAAACGAGCTTTTAATCGGTGACTCCCAAACCAAACGGTCTTAGGGCATTGGGCGAGAAAACACCCAATGACTTAAGGACTCGAGCAAATAAGGCTACAAATGAAGGATTTTATTAAATGAACCGCCCTTAGGCGTGAATACTTATGTTTTATGAGGCACAAATACCCAGCTTAATCAGAGAATTTATATATATATTTTTTCTTTTTCTTTTTCTTTTTTTTAATAAGGCATAAGAATCTTTGTTTTTGAACCCTAATTATGTAAATGTATAAAGCATGCATATATCATCAAGATAAAAATCAAGACTAAATTACTTTTTCAAATTTTCTTCCCAACCTTGAAAATCAAACAAATAATTTTAATTTGACTAAGTATAAGAAATCCTAATTATGATTCTCCTATTCCTTAAAATTGACTTAATTTCTTACAAAAAATATGTCAAAGTATTGTTTCTATTTTCAAAAAGTTTTTAAAAATAAAGAAAATGTTAAAAAAATTTAAAAAAAGAAACCTAAGTTATGTTAGAACCCTCCCCCACACCTATCTCATGCATTGTCCATAATGTATGAATTAATGCATGGATTCATGAAAAAGAAGAAAGGGAAGGAAAATATTACCTTATGGTGGTGGTTCCGGTGGTGGTCTTATTGGATCAAGTGTTGCTACCCAATCAAAAAATTTGGTGGTTCATGGAACCTACCTTTATTGACCTCTTTCCTATTTACATATTTACAGTCCCCAATATGAATAAGATTATGAAAGATCCTATTGTGAAACTTACTCCCTTTACATGACCAGTCTTGAAAAATCATCACGGAGTCATCATGGTTTATACCTATGTCCAACAAAAGAATGTGACTCAGTGGAATGGTTGACTTGAACTCAAGAATGATAGGTTCAGGAACTAATACTAACTCGGGAAAATCAACTTTGGGTTCAAGAGTTAGTTTTGGTTCAAGAGTTGAGTCCAAGTCCAAGAATTTAAATTCACATTCTTTTCTCATCAGCGGAATGTGACTATCCAAAATTGGTGATTTCATTTCTAGATCTATAGGTACGGGAATAAATGTTTGCTCAGGAAATTGGGCCAAATTGGGTAAGAATACCGGAGTCAACATAAATTCGAAGATGAAAACTGAATCACAGAGTTAGGGATCGGGTTTACATTCATAACCAAGTTCAATCTCATTAAAATGAAAACTTGCCAATTCGTCTATTGGTTGATATTGGTCAAGTTTAAAGTTTTGTGGTGAAATTGGTTTTTAGTCAAAGTCTTCAAGATACCAAAATTCTTAATTTTCATCAATATGGCTAGAAGTGTCAAGGATAGTCAAAGATTGGGTAGGGAGAATTTCCTTATTCCTACGCATGTTTTTCAATCTACTAAGTCTTGCTTCTCTCATATCGAGTGGATCATTTTGGCATTAAATTATGATTTTCATACTTTTTTCTAAGTTGGTATGTTATCCTTGAAAAATAGAGTAAGGATCTGTGATTTAAAAATTTTGACAGGATTTTGAGCCTTCTAGAATTTGAATTCGTCGCTCAAGCTCGTCTAAGGCTTCCATCCTCTTTTCTCAGTTAACTGATTCTTCTAATGGTTGTTCTGAAGGAGTATATGAAGCAAGATGTTAGTAAGATGGTTGACAATAAGACTCGGGGGAGTTGTACCCCCCTTGACTCTGTGAAGAGTAGTGATGATTATTCCAGTCTTGTTCATAGTATTGGGACTGGGGCATGTATTGATTCGGATAAGACCAATCCGACACACTAGGTTGGTTAAAGTTATGATATGTCGAGTTGATAATATCTGAAAAAGAGGTCTGGGTGTAACATGGATTACCATTAAAATTGAAAAAATTATTGTTATAAGCCATATCATACAAGAAATGTCAAACACAAACAAAGAAAAATAAACAAATAGGCAAACAAATAAAAAGAAAAAAAATCTAACCTAAGTTAGGGTAAACCTTAGATCTAGACGACTGATCGGGGTAAAACCGCGCATAAAAAGTGTATGATTTGAAGTTAAGATTTAAAGTGTGTGTGTTTGCTTCCTCGATACTTCCGTTATAGCATAGAGGATAAAACGAGTCGAATCCACAAGGACGGGAGGCGATAGAAGCTTTACCGGTTGATTCACGTGTTTGTTAAAAAGTTCTTCAAAGTTTTAAAGAATGAAAAGAAAAGAAAATAAGATTGAAAAGAGAAGTGAATGGTGAAAACAAGGAAGTGGGAAACATAGAAAAGAATGATTTTTGTGATTTTGTTCGTATGTCTAAAACAAAGTGAAAAGAAAGAAAACTCACGGCTACTAACTACTAATGACTCCACCAACACGCTAACCTCTTAGTGATAGTTGCCTCACATGTATCATTGGCCATCACCAGTCCTTAGTTCAAGAGCGATTCAAAGCATGACCCATATGTAACTCACCACAACCCAACTTAACAAACAAGTGCAAGCTACACTTAAATCATCAAAACTCAATAAGAGCAAGCATGAAGTAAAGTAATGTTAGCTTGTTAGTGGTTAGGAAGTTAGAGTGTTAGATCCATCATCATGAGCCATCAATGGCTCTTACAAGAGCAAGGCCAAAATGAGGCTATTAGATTCATGTGGATTATCATAAAAGAAGTTAGCAAGTTGGTGATTAGTAGTTAGTTGCCAAGAGAGAAAAAACTAGCTAGCATGTAAAAGAGATTAGAGAGAAGAAAACAAAGATAAGGTAAGAGAGCACCTTTCATAGATTGTCACCTTCTATTACAAGTACTCTTGCTTCCCAACATGTACCACTCTCTCTCTCCTTAATACAAGATCTACAAGAAATAGAAATACAAGGGAGGAAGAAAAGGAAAAACTACACTACACTACCCTAAACTACAAAATGAAAATGAAACTACTCCTAAAACTCTGCATATCTCCAACTCTGGAACCCCAGGGGGGTATTTATAGGCACCAGGGGAACAAGGGGCCAGGGACAAACCCTGGCCCGAAGCGCGACGCGGGCCGTGGCCGTACGGCCGCGCGCGCGCGCTTCGAGCCGCGCGCAGTCCTTTCTGTCCCCTGTCAGGCCCTGTGCCTGATTTCTGATTTGCAACCCCTGGTTTTGACAGAATCAGCTCTCTAGGTCAACGGCCATCTTTAATAGGCCTTTAATCACCAATTAAATGGTGATTTAGAGTCTTCTTCTTCATTACACACCATGGATCTAGAATCAAGCAAGCAAAACTTTATTAACAGAATTTAATATGAAATAAATGTGAAGATGTGATACAAATTAAAAATTAGAGACTAATCAACGACTCCTAACTGGTTAGACTGTCCACGGGGGGTATATTAAAGAATCTGACCACAAGTTAATCGGCCAGGTAGGGTCAGTGGGAGGTATCCGTGCATAAGCAACAAGCCTAATTATGCAAAACCACCAACCTTCAGGGTTTCGCCCCTCAATCCCCAACCTCAGACACCAATTTGATAAGAGTTAAATTTTAATCAACTTTCCTCTTAGGTCGGTCTCCCATATGAGTCCGAGATGTCTCTAGGGCCAACGTCTACTCAGTTTTAGTTAAGTTTGGATTAGTGAGTGAGGAGATTGTTTGTGGGCTAAGGGAGAGTAATGACTTCCCCACCTTATCTTGATTTGGGTTTTGTCCTTAAGATTGATTGTGCAAAGTGTGCAAAACATAGAAAAGTAACATTCAATAAGCAAATAATCACCTAAGAATGTTTCCTACACAATATGTTATGCATACGTACCTTTTGCTTCAGCACTCTTCAACAGTAATATAAAAATGTAAACGAATTAGACACATGCCTAAATGCAAAGTCTAAGCCGTTTTTAGCATTTAACAAATATCATTTTACTGTTGAGATTAAAAAGTAAGTGCAGTGAGTTAATCAAGAAAATAGATAGCTGCAAAAATTCAGTCAGAATCCAGTCAAAATTACTCCGTCTCATCCGTTGATCTTCTCTCTATCCATTTATCCCTTTGGATTTGGACTCTATATTTGACGTTATCCTCGGTTGATCTTTATCTTTAATCATTTGATTTACCAAAATCTGAATTTAACCAACTGAATTTGAGATCATCCTCCTCTAACCAAATAGATCTAGTTAAATATGAATTTAACAGATATTTATTTGATTTTATCCTCTTTCTCCCCATGATTATCTTCTACAAAATAGACATTTAAGACAAGAAATTTAGCAGATTTATTACATAATAAAAGTGAAAATGTAATAAAGAATAATGCAATAAATGTGTGCAATCATTGTATTCTACTGCTAAGTTTTTTGCTTTGATTGCTTACACACTGTAATAAATTAAAGAACTAAAATACGGTATTTTGATGCTTTTAATACGATTTAAACATTTGTATTTAGGCACGTGTCAAATTTCATTCAAATATACTGTATTTTGTTCTGTTGTTGTGATCTGGATTGAGGTGTACATATGGCATTGCATATAGTATAGGACAAATACGTGGGTGATTTACTCGCTTTGTGTGTTATGCTTATCTATATTGCACACTTGCACGAATTAGACTTAAGGGCATAATCCAATATAAGATAAGGTGGGGATTTCAACACCATTCCTTAGCCCAAAAATAACCTCCCCTCACACAACCCAAGCCCTAATAAAAATTGATAGACATTGGCCCCTAGGGATATCTCAGACTCATTATAAGATTGACCGAGGGTGAAACTTATTTTGAATCTTACTCTTGTAAAATCGGTGTCTAAATTGAGGATTAAGAGGTTATGCCTCGAAGATCCATGGTTTGGTATAATTAAGACCCGTTACTTACGTACGGATACCTCTCAACGTATTTTGCTCTTACCTGGCTGATTAGCTTGTGGTCGGATTCATACAACAATCTACCCCGAAAATTGCCCAGTTAGGAGTCATCTAGGTCTAGGTCAACCCTAGTATAGGCTTGGTTTTGATTTTCTTTCTTTTTGTTTGTTGTTTGCTTTTTATTTTTTTGTTTGTGATTGTTTGTGAAATGGAGTTCAACAATAATAATTCTTTTAATCCTAATATGAATCCGCATTTCACACCGACCCCATTTGATTCAGATAATTCCAACCTGGCTTTTTACAATATGACCCACCAAATACGCTGGGTTGGACTTATTCGAATCAATACAACCCATACCCCCAATCTTATGACCATAATTTCTAAAATAATTTTCACTCTTTACAAAGTTTATGGGGATTCACCTCCCCCGAGTCAAATTTTCAACCACCTTATCCATAATTTTCACAATTTTCATTTCTCAATTTTGCTTCCTATACTCCTTTTTCAGAACCACCCATTAAACAAAAATCTGAGTTAGAAAAAAGTATAGAAGCTGTACAAGCCATGCTTGAGTCCCAATAAAAAAAGCTCAATTCACCAATTCCATAATATTTTCATGATTCATACTCAGTTTCACCTATTCAAAATGAACAACTATCTGCCCTGAAAACGAATATGGAATGCTTTCATGAGTCAGAGCTTAAATCTCAAAATATGTTTGGACTCACACTCTTCATATTTTTTCTAAAACCAAGATTCCTATACTCTCTTTCTAGAAAATCCACTTGAAGAAAAATCATAGCTAGAAAAGAATATAAAAATCTTGCAGGAGTCCTCACAATAATTTTAAAAATCTTTATCCAGTCTATCAATAGTTTGGAAATATAATTGAGTCAATTGGTCATAATTATAGAAATGAGAAAACTCTCTCTTATCAACCTTTGACCAATTCAGATATCTCTAACTCTATTGATTCGACCCAGGACTCTTTTTATTTTAGAAATCAAGATTCAATTTCAGCATACCCATTTGAACTTGACCAATTTCATACTTTTAAAAGTCCCATTGACAGTTTGGCAAGTTATCGTTTTCCTGAAATTGAACTTGAGCATGAATATGATCTTGAACCTCAACTTGGTAATTCAATTCTACTTCTTGATTCAATGTTGACTCCGGTATCTTTACCTCACTTCAATCTTTTTTTTGAGTCAACATTGGATCCTATGCCAGTCTATTATGAAATTGAATCACCAATCCTTTATGATCATCATATTGAACTTGACCAATTTAACATTTTTGAAAGTCCCATTGACAAATTGGCAAGTTCTCATTTTTATGAAATTGAACTTAATGAGGAATGTGACTTAGATTATCAAATTTGTGATCCAGTTCAAATTCCTAAATCAATATTGACTCCTGTTTTGCTACCCAATTTGAGCAACATTTTAGAGTCAGTATTAATTCCCATACCTATCGTTTTTGAACTTGAATCACTATTCTTGGAAATCATATTCCGTTGTGGGAAAAATGAATGTGGACTTGAATTTTAAGTTCTTGATTTAGACCCGATTCCTAAACCAATTTTGACTCCTAAACCTTTACTTGACTTAAGTTAATTTTCTGAGTCAGTAGCAGTTCCTTTACTTTCTGAGTCCAAATCAATCATTCCATCTTTTCACACTCCATTTTGGGACAAAGGTGTTGATAAATTGACTCTGAAATTATTTTGAAAATTTAAAAATTAGATGGGGTAAATTTCTTAATAAAAATCATTCATATATACATCATTTTAGTGGGTTGTATTATAAAAGTCTTTGGTGGGTTCCTCTGAACTTCACGCAAATTGGTTCCGCATTTCGTGAACCAATCAGACCACCACCGGAACCACCACCTTGAGGTAATTTTTTTTCCCTCTCTATTTGTTTCATGCATACATACATTCACCATGCATTGATGACAATGTATGAGATAAGTATGGGGGAGGGTTTACTAACGTAGAGTTTTTAGATTTTTTCTTTTTCACTTCATTTAGGATATTCTTAGAATTCTTCCTTTTTGCATAAAATTTTTTCTTTTCTTTAAAAACTTTTTGAAATAAGAGACAAAGTTTTGATTTATTTTTAAGAAAACTAAGATGATCTTAGAAATTAAGAAAACCTTAATTATGACATCTTAAACCTAGTTGAAATAATAAATCTTATTTAAAATTATAGGTTAAGTAAAGAGAGAAAAGAGAGAATTTTATCTTAAATTTTTTACCTTAAATAGTATGCACTTCACAATTACACATTTTTGAGATGGAAATAAAGACCTAAAATCCTATAAAGCAAAAAATAAAATGAAAAACATATATGATATAAATAAAAAAACCACTTATTAAGCTAGATAATTATGCCTCAAGAAGTATAATTATTCACGCCTAACGGTGATCATAAGAAATAAATAATTTTTCTTAGTTTTGTGGCCTTGTTTACTCGAGTCCTTAAACCTGAGGGATGTTTTCTCATCTGGTACCCTAGAACCTTCTGGTCTGCGAGTCATCGGTTAAAGGCTCACTACCCGGGTAAACTAGAAAGCCTAAGAAAACTAAGAGAAGAAAAAAAGAAAAAAATATATACATAAATAAATGGCTTGATGGTTAGAGTTGAAATCTCAGAAATCTTCACTATCACAAAGTGCATATTATCTAGGTTTTATGAAGGATAAATATTCAATCTATTTTGAATTCTTACCTTAATTAAAGACAAGATCTTGCATATAGACTAAGTTTAAGGAAGAATAATTTTTGGTGAACTTATGATCTTAGATCGCTTATATTTTTGCAAAAATATTTCAAAAACTTGTCTCTCTTTCAAAATGTGTTTTCAAAATACTAACATTTATTTTTTTCTTTATGGATTTTGTGGGTGCAATCCGTTGCAAATCTCAGGAGACAAAACTCCTCCTCTAGGGGCAACCAAGAGTTTAACGGATTGTTGCACATGCTCAGTGCAATTGCATCACCTATCAAAGGGGTGTAATGACATTTGTAATATAGTTTTTCTTTTTCTTGTTTTGCTCGGGATGAGTAAAAAGATAAGTGTGAGGGTGTGACTAGTCTACAATTCTGCATTATTAGATCACATTTTCCTACCAATTTATGTATAAAATATCATTTCTAACTGTATTTTGGTCTATTTTGCAGATAATCAAGAGTCTAGGGACAAAGGAGTAATGAGAGCTTAATTAAACCTATTTTTGAGTAATTAAATCCGGATTTCTTAGAGGCTAAGTTAGAGAGTTTCTAGAAGATACATTGAATCTAGACATTGGCGGGTGTCTGAAAAAAATCTAGATGTCAATAACCGAATCCAAGAATATCTAGTAGGTCCCCAAAGCGAGGCATTTTTGCGACAATATGGTGGGCCCACGCGTCGATTTTTGACGTGTGACTTCGTCTCGCCTTCTAGATTCTTCGTTTGCCTATAAATACTGCAAGGTTTGGCCAGAAATGAAGCAGATGGAGAAATAGGCTAGATTTTCTGTCTTTTAGTGTAGGTTAGTGTAGGAATTCTTCTTTACTTTTCTTTTCTTTTCTTTAGTATTTTCATTTCATTTTAAGGTCATGTATTAGGCTGAGAGATTCAGAGAGAGAAAGAGAGAGATTGATGTAATAAATGGTGATAATCTATATAAAGGTGTCTCCTTTCTTCTCCATTATAATATCTCTATCTTCTACATGATACTTAGCTAATTTTTCTTCTCATGACAATCTAACCACTAACCATCTAACCTCTTACTTGATAATCCTCATGAATCTAATAGCCTCTATAAGGCCTTACTCTTGCAAGAGCCATTGCTGGCTCATGATGATAGATTCTAACATTCTAACATCTAACCCACTAACAAGCTAACTTGTAATGTCTTCTTTATTTCATACTCACTTCTAACCGGTTTTGATGATTTATTAGTGCTTGCAACTTGTTATGTAGTATGGATGTGTTATTTGAATGTAGAAGAATAATCTTATGAGCCTTACTTTGTATTGTCTCTTGAAGCCAAGGACTAGTAATGGACATGGATCCATGTGAGGCAACTATCATTAAGAGGTTAGCATGGTTAGTGGAGCAATTAGTAATTAGTAGTCATCAGTTTTCTTTTATTATTCTTCTCTTTCTTTTTATCTTATTTTGAAAATCGATTTCCAAACTCCTTTATCATTTCCTCAAAATCTCTTCTTATTCATTTTCTTTTATCTCTCATTTTCTACTTTCTTGTTTTGTTTTACCGATTCACAATCACATATCTTTATTTTTCGCATAGCTGTTTCATCGCCTTCTTCACCTATCACTTTTGGATTTCTTTTCTTTTTTTTTCTCATTCTTTAACAAAGAGAACTTGTTAACAACCGACGTGAATAAAAACTGTTAATGCTTCTATCGCCTCTCGTCCCTATGGATTCGACCCGATGAGTCAATGCTATAACAGAAGTATCGAGAGATCATTAGCACGCATATAATTTCTTCATAAAACACATATTTTCAAGTGTTGGTTCCGCTCCGATCAAAATTTTGGCGCCATTGTCAGGGATGGGAATGGTTTTAATTTCACGTTTTTGTTAATATTTTCTTCTATACTTTGGTGTGCAGGGCAATTTTTACAGAATTTTTACTTTCAGAAGTCTACTTTTGCTTGCCTCTCTCTGTTCTAGAAAGTAAGGAGCTTGCTTTTAAAACTTTGCCGCGAAAATCCAAGAAAAGTCACAAAAACGCGACAATTTTGTGGCAGTTGTACTTTGTCTTTTGTAGGGAATTTGCAAGTTGCATATATTGTTGTATTCTGCTGCTAAGTTTCTGCTTTAATTGCTTACACATTGTAATAAATTAAAGAACTAAATACAGTATTTGGATGCTTTTAATACGGTTTAGACATTTGCATTTAGGCACGTGCCGTCATTGGCATTGAAGCCATCGATGGTTATCTGAGTGGTGCTTAATCAGTGGGTCGGGATCCCCAAATGTTGCATGACCCTGCTGGGCATAATGCTCAACACGGAGCTCAGATCAACCTGAATACGACTCACTTCAGATGATCTAAAATACCCTGCATAATACAGGGCCTATCATGTTTCCCTTTGACTTGCATGTCTTCTGGGTGAAGGTAATGCAGAAAAACTGTTTCGAGGTGTGATGGTAATGGTTGCCGTTTTTCTCTTTGCATATAGCATGAATCTGGATCATGAAAACTTCTGCATCTGCTAATGCTTCTCTTAAGACATCCCTTATAGACTTAGAAAGCCTCAGGAGTTCATAAAGAGTGATTTGAGTAGAGATGTTGGCCAGTTGAGCCATGACATCAAAACAAGGGAGTTGATGGTCCTACACTGTCTTTCTGAAGAGCTTTAACATACCGAAGCTCTATCTGTTTTTTCACAGATGGCCTTGTAGACTACTCAATTGTCTCCTCAGCTGGTTGTGGGAAGTTTACTATCGGCTCGCCGTACTGTTTCAAGTATTGCTTGCCATCGGGGTTTTGACGTGAAAGGTGTGCATGTGTCATCAGCAAAGGCTAACTCTTCTTCTCCTGAACTAGTGAAGGAGGCGACATCTTCTTTGGTCTCTCTTGTAGAGATACCCACCACATTACTGGAGAACGCTTTGGTCTTGCCTTTGGACTTTCTGTTTGTGACAGTCGTCCATTGCTGACTCTCAACAATGTCAGGATGGACCCACATTCTCTTTTCTCGAGGAGTAGGAACTGGGATAAGACCTTTCTCCTTCTAATTATGAAGATCAATATTGATCACTCTTAGTTCTCCTTTCGAGATGGGAACGACTCCGGTTGGTGCTGGTGGGAAATCCTGGCCGAATTGAAGAGGTGATGTAGCTGTCATGTTAGCAATCACCTTTTTCTGCTCTGGATGGAGCTTAAATACCTCCGCATTAATCAGAGCCTGAAGAACATCCTTGAAGATGTAGCAATTCTTGATAGGGTGTCCCAGCATCCTATGATACAAACAGTAACTAGGATCATCGGTCTTTTCCATCTCTTCAGGACGTCTGATCTCTGGTAATTTGAGTTTGTTATCTTTTGAGTAACTTGAACAGAGAGACTACGTGCACATCCTTGAAAGAGTATAGTTTATTGGCACGTGCTTGGCTGAGAGCCAAACCCCATCTGACTGACTGCGTCTTCAAACGTGACTTGACCTCCGTTGCTAGAGTATCTCTTCTCCTTTGTTGAGAAGATGACTCTGTGGTGCGCCATGTCGGTTTGTCAGGTCTTAACTTGCTGTCTTTTTCTTCCGCTCTGACCCTGGTGACAATTTCCTCCACTTGTTCGCGTTGTAACACAACTGCTTTCAAGTGCAACATTCCGCCACTCTCATCTGAGCGAGGATGGCAGTTTGCAAAATATGGCAACATGTCTCAACCAGCATGGACTGGGTCATGCCGCTGGAATAATGGAGTGCCATGCTCTAAAATCTTTCGACGAAAGTTTTAATGGACTTTCCTTTCTTTTGCTTGGCTGCAAGGAGAGTTGGCACTGAAATTTCTGTATCTTCAAAAAAAATGAGCCAGAAATAACTTCTCGAGGTCGGCCCATGTCTTAATCGAGCCAGCAGGAAGTTTCATGAACTATTCAAAGGTGACCTCTTTAAGAGTGCCAATGAATAACATGCCATAATAGAATCATTCGATACTACATTCCTTTTTGGGACTTAAAGTAGTATATGTGTTTGTTCGATGACTCTTTATCATCGAAAGTATGGAGCGTCAGTGCCTTGAACTTTGAAGAGTAAGGAGTCGTATCCCATTCTGCTGTAGGATCAGATTAACCCCACATCTTGAAGACCCCCTCGGTTTGCTAGGGCTTTGAGAGGTTGCTCCAATTTACTCTTCCTCTTGGAATGCCTGCTTCTGTTTTCTGAGTTATCCTCCTCTTCAGAGGAAGATTTGGAGGGCTTAGAGTTGGGACGCTCTTCTTTCTCAGTGTTTGCAGAAGATGAGTTATCCCCTTCCTTTTGCATTTAGACTTTTTGGAAAGAGTTTTAACTTTCGGTTTCTTTTTCTCTTTAAGCAGTTGTGACATCATCTGCTTAAGGGCATTGATAGATTCTTACTGAGCTTGAATCATATTGAGTTAATCTCTTTGGACATGGGCCTGCTCTCGAATTACCTGGCCACTTCCTCAAAAGTTCCCGCCATGTATGCAAAGGCGGTTGTCTCCGTACTAGAATTCGAAGACTTGGATTCAATAATGACAGAGTGCTCATCATTCACCTCAATTTTCCTAACCAACAGACTATAGCTGACTGGAGCAATTGTTTCCGTGCGGGTCTGAGTGTGTCGGTACACCCCTTCAGGTTCGACAAGAATATCTTTCAATTCTGGAGATCGATCAACATCCAACTCTTTTGAACTTACAGCCAATTGCTTCCCTTTGGACTTGCTTGGTGTGAAACTCGACCCCATCACATTTGCGTCACCTCTGAGTACTCAATGACGGAGAACGATTTCTTCTTCCAGTATCATCGTCTTTGGTTGAGTTAGAAGCCGCTGACAACCGGCTAAAAATTGAGGGTTTTGTTTATCTGAAAGCGGTAATGGCAATCAGAAAGTACTGCCTTGATGAGCCACTCGCAGTGACATTGAGGAGAGATTTGATGAATACTCCTCTTTCTTGTCAGATAGTCCCTTAGGTCTGCTGTGGAACGTCTGAGAAACTAGCCTCCAACCTCTAGGGGTAAGGCTTTTTGACTTTTTTTGACTTGAAGACATACCATTCTAAACGTGGGTTCGCATTGTTTTATTGAGAAGCGAATCTCACGCGATATTGAAATGCGGATCCCAGTGTTGTTGAGCTTGACTTATAACGTGAGCCTCACATTTAGAATTAGAAACGTGGGCATCACTTTTTGAGATGGCAAAACGCGGATCTCGTGTTTTGGGGTTGGTAGAACGCGGGTCTTGCACTGGACGTGGACCTCACGTTGTTGAAGAATGCGAGATTCACATTCTGAAACAGAAATGCGGTTCTCGCGTCGCTTGAGAGAAACGCAGGTAAGGACCTCGCATATAGAATCTGCAGAACAGATTGTCTCTACAGAATTTTTGATCTGTTGTCGACGAATACAATGCCTTCATCGACGTTCAACATTCTGGTTTAGTCACAAGGATTGTTGAGAACCCTCGGCAATCTGGAATTGCAGAGTTTGGAGAGAAGAGTGATGGCGGGATTGATCTTCCCCATCATTATGATCGTGTACCGACGCATCAACCCCACAGGTCTCCTAAGAGATGTTAGCACGGGCTGCATGGGTTTCATGAGAGATTTTCAGAACCTCATTAAAAGTGGCACCGCTTACACTATGAGTAGTGGTGTGAGCCACTTTGGGAGAAATCACCAAAGAGATTCGAAAGCGAGTGCCAGAAGAGACTTTGTGGTACTGCCGCATTGCCTTGGGGTTGGCGAAGCCTGAGGAGAGAAATTACCCAAACTTCCCTTAGTCAAATTCAATGACGAAGGATTCTACCATCTTCTCGAGGAGCTGGACATCATCTTACGCCATAGTGTTCTCGTCAGTAGAGAACGTAGTCCTCAGCGGGTTCACCATCTTTTGTTTGGTCGGAAAATATTGCAAAGTAAACTTCTTTTGAGTGGATAAAAATTATAACAGAATAATTCCAAATGCAAAAGAGGAGAAAATAACTAGTTTTTCTTTTGTTTAAGGCTGGGTTCTTTATGTGGTGATGGAGAGTGATTCTTGTTCTCCATTGACCGCTGAATGGCAAGTTTTTCTTTAGGATTGCTCTCCAAAGTCAATCAGGAGGGAGCTCTATTTTTAACATACAAAGTGTTTAGAGTCCACTGATTTCTCCTTCTGAAAAAGTAAGAGGAAATCAAGATGCTTTTAGGTTGAAAATTTTCAGCTCTCAAATCAAAAGTTTCACTTTCTCTTCTCTGACTTCCCCTCCAAAAAGTCCTCCCTTTTTTTCACAGTTCCTTAGGCTATTTATAGAGAGTCATAGGGGTATAATTGTCCCTAAAATCTCTCCATAATAGGGATTAACTCTCTCATTACGTGGAGAGTTAATTGACCCAGTAATGGGGATCAGTTATAACAGAAACACGGACCTCGTGGTAGACGCGGACCTCGCGTTGTTTATTGCCGACGCGGACATCTCAGTCAGAATGTAGAGTTGCTCAGACCCCAATGAGGTGTAAGATGCGAAGTTACTCAGGTCCACGTTTGAAGTGGAATGCAGAGTTGTTCAGACTCGCATGAGACACAGAATTGTTCAGACTCGCGTAGGAAATAGGACGCGGAGTTACTCAGACCCGCGTCTAAAGTCTCTATTTTCCTTTAGACGTGAGGTCCGCATTTTAATTGAAACGCGACCTTCATGTTGAGGTGAGGCTCGTGTCTGATGACTTATCCTTAGTGATTTTTAGATAGCCTACACCGCTGTCTTTGGATTTTCTTGCAATATTGATTCTTCATCAAAGACCATATCTCTGCTACAAAGGCACTCTTCTTCCCTGAATCTCAAAGCTTATATTCTTTGGTTATCTTGGTGAAACCGATGAAGTAACAACTCTTTGACTTAGACTCCAACCTTTTTCTCTTTTGACTATCAACCAAACTGTATGTTAGGCATCCAAATATTCGTAAGGTTGAATAGTCCACTGACTCTCCTGCCATATCTCTTCTGAGATCTAAAAATTAATGATTGTAGATGGTGACCTGTTCACTAAATAGCTCGCATGACTCACTGTCTCTACCCAAAAACCTTCTGACATGTTAGCTTATGACCTCATATTGCGGGCATGCTTTGTAGGTATCTGATTCAAGCACTCTGCTACTCTATTTTGTTCTGCCTTTTCTGAAATAGTTAGCTGGTGTTCAATATCTTCACTAGCTAAGTATTCATTGAATTTCTATGATGTATACTCACCCCCATTATCTGACATCATGAATTTCACCTTTCGCCTTTTCTGATTCTCCACCTTTTCTTCTCACTCCTTGAACTTCTGAAATATATCTGATTTTTTATTTAAGAAGTATACCCATATTTTTTTGGGAGAGATCATTTATAAATGTAATATAGTAACATGTACCCCCAAAGGATACAACTGGCGAAGGTCCCCATTCATCCGTGTGTATGAGATTTGTGCACTGAGATAGTAAAATCTACTCTTAAATGTCTACTTATAATGCAGAACTTACATAGATTGAGTTTGTTGGCCCAAAAGCTCATCATTCTACTTTTGATAATGATCAACTCATATAGTTATAATACTAATAATCTTGTAATGTTTTAGTTTCAGGTCTAATCAAGATAATAGTTTAGTTTTTAACTTCCACAATAGACTCAATGTCAAGTTTTGAAGCTACTACTTACTATTGATTTAAGAGTTTAAGCATAAATATTACATTTAGCACTCGAAAAAAAATCAAGCTCAACAAGAATCACGTTTGAATCGAGCCAAGATGAAGATGAAGATCATATCAAGAAGAAGACTTATGTTTGTAAGATTGTTTAGATTTTTTATAAAGTTTAGATTAGAATTGATTGTTTAAGCTTACACACACACACCCCCTAAAGTTTGATATTAGTTTCAAAGGTCAAAAGTTTTAGTTTTGATTTTGTGGTGTATACAAATTGGTTTTGAATTTTGTTTAACTTGTTTTTATGTTTTCAAAATGTATTTGATGCTACAAAAAGAACTTCAAATTTTTGTAATATGTGATTTTTTATCACACATATTTGTGCCTAATAGTATTTATAAAGAAATTATTTTTTATAGAATTTATGAGAATTTATTTGGATTTTAAATGTTTTAGAATATAAAAAAACTATTTTTGGGGCTGAAGCCAGTCGATCGCTCACTGTACAGTACAGAATCGTGTTCTGGCTGATTGACCCCACGTTCGACTGCATGTGGACAGATGTGCACCATGTACACTTAGGACTAGTCGATCGCTGGCTAAAGCTCACTTGGGAGCAGACGACCGCCTTTGAATTTCTAAGCACTAAACTCAGAGGGTTGTTCTGGTCGTCACCTTTGGATTTCTGAGCACTAAACTCAGAGGCCTGTTCTGGTCGGTCAACCTCCCGGTCGATCGAGCCCAATGGCTCTTTTCTAGAGCCATTGTCTGTTGACCGCCAGGTTTGATCGCCAGAGGTTCAAAATGACTATTTTGCCTTTAAATGGCTAGTTTTCTGTTTTATTTTTAAACAGTTATATTTTACTTTTTTAGGGTTTTAATGACTGGGTTCACTCTCTAATAATTTTTTCCCTCTTTCTATAAATAGGGGTCATTGTAGAGAGTTTTTATCTGGTTTTTGCATCAGAAAATCAAGAAAATAATTTCAAAAATCAAGAAAAATTCAAATTTTCAATGGCTTTCATTTCTCACTCATTTTTGTGTAAGTATTCAGCTCTCAAAATAAAATCTTTCTCTGATATTTCTCTCACACGCTCCTTGAGCCTCCAAATCTATATTCTATTCTATAGAAGGTTGTATTGAGAGAATTTGTGATCTTGAGGGTCACCAAGTGTTGTAATCTTCATTTTCTTTTAGGGTTCCTCTTAGGTATAGGATTGAAAGTTGGAGTTGAAGCTCGGTCTTGCAGGATTATTTGTAGTCAAGTCTAGTGGAGGTAATACAAGTCCTTCATTGTGACAAAGGCAGGACGTGAAACAAGTTGTTCGAACCTCAAAACAAATCTCTCGTGTTTGTGATTGCTTCTCTCTATCTTTTACTCACTCTTGTTTACATTTTACTTGCTTATAATTGCTTATAATTGTTCACTTAATACTCGTTGCTCTATTATTGTTGCTATTATTTTACAGTTTTATTTTTTCAATCAAGAAGGCAATTGTGCACCTCAACTCTTATTTAAGAGAAATATTGAGAAGAAATTCAGATCTCTTCACGAAGTATCCGATTTCACTTCTTGGTTTTGCCGAGTAGTTGTAATTTTTAATTTTTGCATTTTTCGCATTAGATAAGTGTAATACTCGGTTTATTAAATCCTGAATTAATATAATAATATTGTGTTAATGAGAATTTTTAAAAATTATTATGATTACAAAATTAATTGTCTTTTGTGAAATAAATTTTAGTAATTCGTTTAGAGAAATCTGGAAAAAAAATATAATTTTTGATAAATTATACAGGATCAGTGGTACATGTGTGTGTGTGTGTGTGTGTGTGTGTGTGTGTGTGTGTGTGTATTCAATTATATAAGTGTGTATGCATAACACTTGAATTAATTAAAAACTTGAATTAAATATATGATTTCTAAATTTTTGCTATAATACTAATTATGAGGATTGATAATCATTATATTGTTTAAATATTTTGGAATTATTTATTAATTTATTGATTTTCTTTTTAAAAAGAGGATTTTGATTAATTCCAAGCTTTTGGGGCCACGTTGGAATTTAATTCGGGGGAATTGTATGTATGTGTATTTCATTTAGCCATGTACCATGAATATATTAATTAACACCAATTAATTGAAGCTAATGTCAATTTTAATTATTTGGAGTGATTGAGAATAGTGAAGAGTTATAAAGTGAGGAGGAGATGAGGTAGAAGTATGGGGGATTTATATGAGAGGAATTCAGCTCTTATGTCTCTCCCAAAAGTTCTCTCTTCCTCTCTCTAAATCTCTCTCTCTCTAAAGCTCTCTCTTGGATTTCGACCAATCAACGGAAGGCGGCGGTCGACGGAGGTGCAAGGGGGCGGCACGCACTAGCAGGGCACAAACCCATCAACATCACTCTCTCTCTTGCTCCGACCGGCGGCAAGGGCGCTGAAGGTGGTGTGGCCACATCGAGCTGGCGGTACTGGTGTCGGGCCGACGACAGCCTAGGTGGCTCTCACGACGGAAGAAGGGAGCTAGGCTGCTGTTGTTGCTAATGGGTTTTGAAACACATAACGAGTTCAAGTTAAACCTGAACTTGACCAGACCCATATTTATTATTAAGAAGGGTAATGTTTTATTTATACCCCTGATGGATTATATAACCATTTTAGTGCCCTAAAATTATCAATAGCCCGTAAATATTTTCAGTTATTACATATCTAACCCTATTTCATATCTCGTGGGTATTCAGGCGATATCTTGGCCATCCGAACACCGATTAGCATGATATTGAAGTCGTTGGATTCGTGGGGATGAGAGTTACACATTTACAATGTTAAATTATGGTATCGAGTGTTAAAAGAATCGACAAGACCAAGAGGTGAGTAAATTAGTCTGCCTTCAATTTTAATTAAAAGTTATGGTTCGTTATAATGATGAATTAATAATCAAGAGAAGATTGATAGTAAATACATGTAGTATCCGAACTATTATGCAAGTTACTAAATTGTGAGTAATAATTGAATAGTGATTGATTAACACCGGTTATACCGGTAAGTATACCGTAAGTAGACACATTGACAGAATGAACGTTCGATAGTAGATCATGGATACTAGTAATTAATAAGAGAAGAATGAAATTAGTTATGATAAATGATCACTTGAGGTATAATTAACCTGAAATTGATAGTTATAGAGTCGATTATGTTGATACCAGTATAAGCAGAATCTGAAGTTAATACCAAAATTGAACCAAGTAACTGGAATTAAACTTATCTCGGGAAAATTGAAGATAATTGTGATATAAAAATTTATGTATTATGGGATATATATAATGGATACAGTATGACATGAATAACCTATTAATTGAAATATTGATAAAGATCTATTGATATGGCCAACATTGATGAAATCAGGACTGATTGTGTTAACTAGTAACTATAAATGTAAACTGATAATCGAGAGAAGTTAGCAATAATGATTGAGACATGAGTATTATAAATAACAACGAGGATCAATAATTGAAGATTGATAATGTGAATATAAGCTATTGAACTAGGACTATAGTAACAATAATCTATAAATCTTGATTGAGAATGAGTAAAACTGTTGTTAATTACTAATCATGATTAGTGATAAAGAGACATTGGTGTACATTGAAAATTGCGGTGTCGGTAGACGTATTGGGTACCTGTAAAACTACCGAGGAACAGTGAGTAAAGTTTTTTCATATACAATGTCATTAATGTTACATACAAGAGGTACATATAAGTGGAAATTGGTTATGAAGTAATCTATGTTAATTAAAATCATGCTGATAATTACATGTCATTTATTATGATTATATTGATAGGATAAGTTATTAAGTATTGGTCATGAAGATCGTTGTTTGTTACTTACTAATATTTTTACTAATATAGTAATTATTGAGATATATACGTGTAGACATGCTCTTATACCCATGTGGATGTATAGATATGAATGTATAGATTGATAAATGCATATTATATATGTAAATATGGGAATACCATGTATGAATACTACATATATGTATGGATGTATGAATTGGGTGTGTACGAGTTGAATACCATGAATGCATGTGAAAATTATAAATTTAATACCGATAGTAATGGACCGATTGGTCAGACACCGAAATTTGGTTAATAAATCTTTATTATGATTTGATAAGAATCGGTGGCACGTAGAAACAGACAAAGCACGAATAAAAATAAAAACTTCTGTTATAATAATAAATTAGATCATAATTAAGTGTGTTAAAAAAAATTGGCATATATGCCTATAACGAATAATCTTCGGATGAAAGAATCAGATAACTAACTGAGTTGTGAATTCCATATATGTGACCATCCTTATGATTATAAAAATTATGAGTGATGCAGTTAAGATGATTTCTTGTTCAGATCGAACACTGAATAACTGGTGGTGGATGAAATACTAATATATGTGAAATCATTATATCTATTAGTCGACTAACTTGAAGGATAAGTCACTAAACATCTTCTATATCAACTTGTTAGTTTTTGTTTACATCTATTAGTCAGTCGTCGCATGTGAGTTGTTATAAATATGCAAATTTGTTATGCTCATTCATGTTAGTGATTTCGAGAATATTACATGTTGCTTATTATTAATTTATCGGAGGAAAGGACTGGGTGGAACCAGAGGAGATTGAAGACGGTGTGTTATTATAAAAAAAATATCAGATGAAAGGACCAAGTAGAACCAAAGGTGATGAGACGGCGTACCAATGTGTGTGGAATAAATTTGATATTTTGATTTCTACTTGGTCATTTACAAGCATGCATACATGTGCATTGGTGTTCAGTTAATGTCTGAGTTTAATTGTTTTACTCCCTGAGTCGCTGGGATGCTCAAAATTGAAGCAATTGTAGAGTAATTTGATAATTCTTTAGATGTTAATATAAATGAAATGTTAATGGAATTCCTGAATATATATACTTAAGATATCTGATATATAGATGCGGTTGTTTATGGCATCCCGTATATGAATGTCATTGTTGTGTATTTCATAAAGTATGAACATACAGTTATAAACTGGGTACTACTATGAGCGGTATACATTATATGTGTGTTTACATTTCTTATGTATATGAGAAGAATAATAATGAACTGTAAACTAAAAATAAGCAAGATCATATGCTCTGGAGATATGATTGTGACCGTGAGTAATGTGAAAAATACGAATGTGTTATTAACTAAA